>JAYESA010000017.1:112022175-112307175 GCA_036927795.1 Iris macrosiphon
GTCCAGCCTACGCAGCAGAATCGACAGTAGAACGATGTTTGGATAATCTATCTCGAAATATAATATGCCACCAACAATATAATATACTCAATCACAGATCTAAGATGGAGAATAGCACGAATATGATAAAAGAATAGAATAGTCACAATACAACTCATGAGTCAAAATGATAACATCAATGAGTCTGAGAAAATACTAAATAATAAGCTAGAGACAAATCCAGTACAAGAGAATAACTAAGAAGCTACAAGTCCAGGGTCATCTGTCTCAGTCGGGTTGAGTCCCTCCTGAGCCAGGGTCTTTGACTCTAAGCCCACAACATCCTGAGGCCCATAATGAGTAGGGTACCACTCCTCAGTGTCATCTAGGAAAATATAGCCAGTCAGGAAAGAAGTAGAGTACATCTCTAACAGCAGTTCTAATCAATAATATAAACTATGTAACAGTAAATACATGTGAATATACAAGATGCAACAATAGATACAAGAGATATACAATAAAGGGAATAATGGAAATAAATACAAGAATGAACAATATGGCAATGAACAAGAATACTAAATGACTAAGTGAGTGAGTATCAGCCTTAACATGTGATCGGCTTGGAAACATGATACAAGATATATGGCCTGGCTAATCATACGTGTGGTGTATGATTAACAATATTCAATGAACAAGACTTGATACTAGGAGGGTATGATCATATATCTCCACTACATACTCTCCAACCCCGACTGGTATAGTGGATCCAACCATGGTATATTATGGCACGGGATTCTCTAGGAAGGTAGCAAGTCTCCCCGAGAATCAGTGTATGTACGTATATAAGAAGAACAATAAAACAAGGCTTGCACAAGATACACCATATATACCAAGGAATAACATCTTATGATGAGATCCGGATATACCAATCCGTGTAACTATCGTGTCAAGAAATCAAGGATATCTACACTAGATACAATGAACGATATCATAAATAAGAAACTATCAGAGAATGTACTCGCCTGAAGCCTGGTGTACAGTATCACAGATGTTCGGTACGGTACCTCGAAGACCTAGATAGGGAATATAATATCAATACAAGATTTCAGAATGAAAATAAGTTAAACTAGTCAACATCTAGGTCAAAGAGTCATTTTTAAGTCAAAATAGTCAAACTAGGTCAACTCTAAGTCAAACTAATCAAACTTGGTCAAACTAGCTATTTCTAGGTTGCATGAGTCTATCTCTATGGTATTGGGTCCATACACTAAGAATCTAGGTCATACTAGCTAAACTAGGATACTAAGAACACACTAAGATACCGTATCGCAAGATACGCAAACAAGTATATATGAAATAGTCATATATGCATATCCAAACAATATTAAATATACTAATCATAATTACAAATGCTAAGTGGATACCTTGGCTTTGAACCAATCTCGGTATTGCACCACTAAACACCCATCTTGATACCCAAACCCAATACCTTGAGTATCGGCCAATACCTTGGCATTTACCTTGGTATCTCAAGGTAATGTCAAATCCTCATTTATAGCTAACCCAATATCAACATATGTTAATCAACTAACTACTAAAATATAACATACTAAAACATAGATACTAACCTACAATACAATACTTATAAGATACATATAGTTACAAATCTAACTAATACCTATCATACATATAGATATTTACAAATAACTCACATACATAGGTATATATATATATAGTTACTAACTATTACACATATCTAACTAACTATTATACTAACAAAGTATATACTACTAACCAATTAAACTAACTGAAATCACTACTAAGCAACCACTAAATCCAACTAGCTAACTCACACCTTGCTAGCCCCCTCCTGATACACGCTGCTGCTGCTCTTTGGCTTGTACCTGTTGTTGTCGTCGTTGTTTGCCGTCGTTGTTGTTATTTGCTGTTGCTGTTTGCTGCGGTTGTCGTTGTTGCTGACGCTGATTATCGTCGATGTTGTTGTTTGCTGCTGCTTTCGTTGTTGCTGTTGATGTCGCTGATTGCTGTCGCTGTTTGTTGTTGGCTGTTGTTGTCGTTGTTGCTATCGCTGTTTGTTGTTGCTGTTGTCGCTGATTTCTGTCGCTGTTTTTGTTTGGTTTCCTGTTAACCCGAACCCCCTCAAGCACCTATATACATACATATATAACTAGAAACATACATATATATATATAAAAATATAACCACTTACACACATAACACCTATATATATATATATATATATATATATATATATATATATATATATATATATATATATATATATATATATATATATATATATATATATATATATATATATATATATATATATATATATATATAACTACTCCTCTCAACTATACATATACATATATATATATATATATATATATATATATATATATATATATATATATATATATATATATATATAGCATTACACACATAAATACATATATACAACATACATGTATACATATAACATAACTATTCAAATAACTATATATATAGATGTCGTTATTTGAATAGTTATGTTATATGTATACATGTATGTTGTATATATGTATGTAATGCTATATATATATATATATATATATATATATATATATATATATATATATATATATATATATATATATATATATATATATATATATATATATATATATATATATATAAGCACATATGCATATAGATAATTAATACACTAGTACATCCACATCTGCATACATATATCCATACATACATACATACATACATACATACATATATATATGTATATATATATATATATATATATATATATATATATATATATATATATATATATATATATATATGTATATATATATACACACATATACATATACATATACATATACATATACATATACATACAATATATACATATACATATGAATACATATGTTACAATTAGCTAAGAACAATTGAAATTAGATCTAGAAATGCAACACAACAAACATGTGGAGTGCATCGCACCCGTATCATACTAGATATATGATACGCTTGCGATATGAGTCTACCACACAACCAAACATACCCCGAAGGACACGAGCAAGTCTAAATTACTATTTATGAACAATACGAGGAGTAAAATATACATCTACGTGTCCGTGTCAAAATGTGATGTGCACAAAGTCCCGTGTCGGAGGAAAATCCCCCAAATTAACCCGTATCTCCAAATTATTGGGATACGACCTACACGTATCCAATTGTGGATATGATACTAGGCACACACAAACAAACACATGTCAATTTAGTTTATATAACCAATTGATAAACACAACAAGTGTCAATCTCGGAATTCCTCCAAAATTGAAACAAAAAGCACCATAACTTTCTCCATAGGCCTCCTATGAACCTAATTCCAATTCCTATAGGTAGCCTATGCATATGGGGTAATTTTTCATGGTTAAATCTCAGATTTAAAACCTAATTAAAGGGGAAAAACTAAATTATACCTATTAGGAGATGGATTCCCAATGCAACATCCAAATTTGATGAAATTGGCCTTCAACTTGTAGATCATTGCTCCTCTTTGTAGATTCTTGCTTCCTTCTTCTAGATCATTGCTCTACTAGTCTCCAATGGTGATTTGAAAAGGAATTAGAAAGAAATTTGGTAAGAAAAATGATGTGAGAATGAAAAAATTTGGTTGAGGACAATTCTAGATCTAGATTTGAAATAAAAAGATGAGAGAGAAACTTTTCCTCCTCTTTTATATAGGTCGGCCCCCTTAGCCCCTCCCTCAAGCTACTATGTAATATCCATTATATCCCTTAGGGCCTCTCATGAAGAAATAATTAAGGAGGGAAGGTTATAGTCTAATGGTTTAATTAAATTAATCCTCCTCCTAATGAATGTGCTTCTAATTGGGCTCAATTCTAACTAATTACAAATGTTGGTCCATAGATCAAATCTAAACTAGTTAGGTCCACTAACACAAGTCCAAAATATTAAACTAACATCTAACAATAATAATATAATATAATAAATAATTATTCATCATGCACAATATTTAATTAATTATAAAATGACCAAAATATCCTTTCCTAGAAAATGTGTTAGTGACAAGTTTACCCTCCTTAAAATAATTTTATCCTCGAAATTCAAAGACGAAAACTACCCCCAAAAAATAAACAGAGCATAATAGAAAAGAACATAACATAACTAGGAAGAACATACCTCAAGGCACAAACAAATATGGGTAACACCCTCGTATTTCATCCTCTCTCTCCCAGGTAGACTCCCCCGGAGAGTGATGCCTCCATATGATGCATACCAAGGGAATAGTCTGGTTTCTCAGCACCTTCACTCTCCGATCCAGAATCTCAACTGGCTGCTCTGGATAGCTAAGAGTAGGGCCAACCTCTATCTCTGAGTGATCCAACACGTGACTAGGATCCGCCACGTACCGTCTCAACTGCAACACATAAAACACATTGTGCACTCCCTCCAATGCAGGTGGTAGGTCTAGTCTATAAGCAACTGCACCGACCCTCTCTAGAATAGGGAAAGGTCCGATGAATCGCGGACTAAGCTTTTTGCCTCCATCGAAGCGAATCGTTCCTCGTGTCAGAGAAATACTTAAAAATACTAAACTACCAACCTAGAACAAAATACAACCTTAAGAACTTAATCTATAACAAACAACCAATAATAAGCACAAAACAAAAATCTAAAACTATACCTTAAACTCCAAAGGTCTCCGGTGGCTATCGGCCCAATGCCATTGTTTGTCCTGTGCCACTCGAAGTCTGTCTCTGATCAACTTAACCTTCTCCGTTGCATCCACAACCATCTTTGGCCCTAGCAAAACTCTCTCTCCAACATCGTCCTATGACAATGGAGTACGATATCTCCGACCGTACAGAGCCTCAAATGGTGACATATCTATACTAGCCTGATAACTGTTGTTGTAAGCAAACTCTACCAAATGGAGATGGTCCTCCCAAGAACCCCCAAAATCTAGTACACAAGTACGCAACATATCTTCTAGAGTCTGAATATTCCTCTCTGACTGTCTATGTGTCTGGGGGTAATATGCAGTACTAAACTTGAGCTGGGTGCCCAAACTCGCCTACAAACTCCTCCAAAAATGAGAAGTAAAATGACTATCCCGATCCGAGACTATGCTGACGGTAACTCCATGTATCTTGACGATTTGCCTCATACACATCTCCGCCAGCTTCTCCGTAGACAAATCCACCTTGAAAGGCAAAAAGTGGGCCGACTTGGTCAACCTGTCAACAATGACCCAAATCGCGTCTTTCCCTCCTGGATATCATGGAAGTCCGGACACAAAATCCATAGTAATGTGCTTCCACTTTCACTCTAGAATGGGTAATGACTAAAGTAAACCACCTGGCCTCTGCCTCTCGGCTTTCACCTGCTGGCACACTAAGCATCTGGATACAAACCGTGCCACTTTCGTCTTCATACCATACCACCACACACTCTCTTACATATCCTGATACATCTTGTTGGCACCTGGATGTATGAAATACTGAGAGCGATGCGCTTCCTGCAACACCTTCTCACGCAGCTCCCCGCTAGGCACACACAATCTAACATCATGCCGCAAAGATCCATCCTCAGCAATGGTGAAATCATACCACCACACACTCTCTTACATGAGCTTTGATGCTACTCAGAGATACATCCTCATATTGTGCTGCCTTGATCCGGTCCATCAAATCTGAGTGTATCTGCAATTCCCACATCTGTATAGCAAGACCAGGAACTATCACCTCAATGCCCAAGCTCTCCAAGTTCTCCAACAAATATCGATCATGCGTCAAGAATATAACTATCGGATACCTACTCAAGGCATCGGCAACTACATTAGCTTTTCCAAGATGATACTGCAAAGATATGTCAAAATCCTTTATCAGTTCTAACCATCGACGCTGTCTCATGTTCAACTCCTTCTGCGTGAAAATGTACTTCAAGCTCTTGTGGTCTGTGAAGATCTCCACACGCTCTCCGTACAAATAATATTTCCACAACTTCAGGGCAAAGATGACTGTTGCCAACTCCAAATCATGGGTAGGATAGTTCTTTTCATGAGGACGCAACTGCCTGGATGCATAGGCAATCACTTTTCCATTCTGCTGAAGAACATAACCCAAACCTTTCCCCGATGCATCACTATAAATAGTGAAACCTCCAGACCCTGATGGCAACATCAAAATAGGAGCAAACGTCAACCTCTTCTTTAATTCCTCAAAAGTAACCTGGCAATCCTCTGTCCAAACAAACTCTACATCCTTCCTGGTGAGTCTGGTCATCGGCTCGACAATCCTCAAAAAATCTTGCACAAACTTCCTGTAGTTGTCTGCCAAACCCAATAAACTCCTGATCTCTGCTACTGAACTCGGGGTCTTCCAAGACTCCACTGCTGCGATCTTCTTTGGATCTACTGAAATCCCATCACCAGTCACAACATGTCCCAAGAACTCTACCTTGTCCAGGAAGAACTCACACTTGGACAGCTTTTCGTACAACTTCTCCTTCTTTGGCACATCCAACACAATCCGTAAATGCTCCTCGTGCTCCTCTGGTGTCTTCAAGTATATGAGTATGTCATCGATGAACACCACCATGAACTTGTCAAGGTACTGATGGAACACCTTGCTCATCAAAATCATAAATATCGACGGGGCATTAATCAACCCAAATGGCATCATGATAAACTCATATTAACCATACCGAGTTCTAAAACAGACTTCGGTATGTCCTCCAGCTTTACTTTTACCTGGTGGTAGCCTGATCTCAAGTCTATGTTGGAAAATACCTTGGCACCACTCAACTGATCGAACAAGTCATCAATCCATGGCAAAGGGTATTTATTCTTGATAGTGAGATTATTCAATGCCCTGTAATCAATGCACATACGCACTGATCCATCCTTCTTGGGTACAAATAATACCAGGGCTCCCCATAGTGAAAACTCAATCTAATAAACCCCTTATCCTGTAATTCGTCCACATGCTTCTTCAGCTCGACCATCTTGATGTTGTTTACTCTTAGACATGCTATGAAATTGGTTCTGCACCTGGCACCAAGTCTATAGAGAGTTCAACATCTCGATCTGGCGATAATCCTGGCAATTCCTCAGGAAACACATCCAAGAACTCTGCTATCAACGGATGCGGCAACTCCTTGTCTTCCACCATAGCTCCACAAATAATGCCTTCTCCCTGCTATGCATCTTCTCTAGCAAACTCGAACTCTGGCTTTCCTGACGGACCAAACAAAACTCTACCTCCTCTACAATCTATACTAGCACAGTGCCTACTCAATCAATCCATCCCGAGTACAATATCGTAGCTTGGAAGTGGCATTACAAGTAGACACACACTCAGCTCCCGGCCTCCCAGAGTAACTCTCCGATACTTGTAAATATCATTAACCAGGATAATGCCTCCCCCCGTCATGATCTTGCAAGTCCTAAGCAAAGACTCAGCTACCAAACCATGCCTCAGAGCAAAAAAAACAGATACAAAACTATGGGAAGCACCGCTATCAAACAAAGCTAAAGCTGGAATAGAATCAAGAAGAACAGAACCTGCGATGACATCTCCGGTGGGCTCAACCTCCTCGACTGTCATAATAAACGCTCGTCCATGACGTGCACCTCCCTGATGTTGGTGCTGGGCATAATATTGCTGCTGGATTGGAAGCGGTGGTCCCCTCGGCTGTACTGCAGGTGGTCTCGTCTGTGTCCTTGGAGCTGGAGCTGCTCCCTGAACTACATGACGATGATTGGAAGGATACTCTCTCAGCTGATGCCCTTTGGTACTACAATACAAACAAACTCCCAACCTCCTCCTGTAAACTTCCCAGATGTGGCCGGACTTTTTGTAGTAGTGGCAAGGAGCTTGTTGTAAGTGTCTCTACTGCTGTGGTGCCTGGTAAAATGGCGCCCTAGCTGGAGTCTGGTGCTGTTGTGGCTGCTGAAAAGTCTTGGACTGGAAATGAGGATGTTTGGCAGATACTGTACTGTTGTTTGCCCCCAGAAAAGAATCACGATCTCTCTTGGGCTTCAAACCCAACTCCCGCTCAACCTTGCGTGCCTCCGCAAGTATCTCCGAGTAAGTCTCATAAAAAGATAGAATGAGGATCTTCACTTCCCAGTTTAGACCCTCACAAAAATGAATAGCTCAAACCTCCGGCTCTCTCACCAAATACTCCACAAATCGGCTCAACCTGCCAAACTCTGTAGCATATTCCTCCACAGATATGCTTCCCTGAATGAGGCTCTCAAACTGCCTCCCCAAGTCTAACCTGTCTGCCCGAGCGAATAATTTCTTCTTGAAGAGGTCCTTGAATACCTCCAAAGATTATCCTGTGTCAGCAAGAATTGGCTTATTCCTAAACCAAGTGAGGGCAATGTCGAACAGCTGAAGTCCTACTACCTCAACCTTCAGATCCTTAGAAAGATGGGACACCCTCATGAGACGCTCAATATCCTCGAGCCAATCATCAGTGTAGACGATGCCCTCCGTCCCCTTGAAGACCCTAGGCTCCAGCTTTTTGAAGTCCTAAATATTGTCTGGCCGAAGCTGAGCAACCTGAGGAGCAACTTGCTGTTGGCTACTACGGTACGAGGAAGCTGATAAGCACTCTCGATGCCCTGTCTTAAGACGTTGGTCTATCTCTGGTATGCCTTAGACTGAGCCCTTTGTACCTCCAATATCTCTCGAAATAGTATGAACATCTGTGTCGCATCTGCTGGCACAAAATATGGAGATGGAAGTCCCTCAGATACAGCCGATACAGTCCTCTGAGTAGGGAGTGAACCCCCGAACGCAGCTGACAAGCCAATCACTGGAGAAGTGACTGGTGCAGGACCTCGGGAAGTCATAGACCTCTCAGAAGCTGCTCTCCCCTGCTGGGATCTAGTCTTAGGCGGCATCCTGAGACAAAGCAAAAAAAAGAATCAATATGGCACATGATGTAAGGCATTCAAAGGAAGGACAGTTAAAGATCAAATATCAATATCAAGGAAGAATAGTTGAATGAATCAAAAGAGTTTTTTTCCTAGATGTGATTGAGTATTCTCAGCTTATAGCCTATATCCTATATCCTGAAACGGGCTCGTAATAGTACTCAATTCAGAGCACTACTACAAATCGTACTAATTGCGACCTCGAAGACCTGTATGGGCCACCACTAAAAATATGTCATGACCCGCACCCAGTGTAGGGATGCAACTCGGGAACAACGCCCAGCCTACGCCGCAGAATCGGCTGTAGAACGTTGTTTGGATAATCTATCTAGAAATATAATATGCCACCAATAATATAATATACTCAATAACAGATCTAAGATGGAGAATAGCATGAATATAATAAAAGAATAGAATAGTCATAATATAACTCATGAGTCAAAATGATAACATCAATGAGTCTGAGAAAATACTAAACAATAAGCTGGAGACAAATCCAATACAAGAGAATAACTAAGAAGCTACAAGTCCGGGGTCATATGTCTCAGTCGGGATGAGTCCCTTATGAGCCAGGGTCTCTGACTCTAAGCCCACAACATCCTGAGGCCCGTAATGAGTAAGGTACCACTCCTCAGTGTCATCTGGAAAAAATATATCCAGTCAAGAAACAAGCAGAGTACATATCTAACAACAGTTCTAATCAATGATAGAAACTATGTAACAGTAAATAGATGTGAATATACAAGATGCAATAATAGATACAAGAGATATACAATAAAGAAAATACTGGAAATAAATACAAGAATGAATAATATGGCAATGAACAAGAATACTAAATGACTAAGTGAGTGAGTACCAGCTTTAACATGTGATCGGCTTAGAAACTTGATACAAAATATTTGGCTTATCTAATCATAGGTGCAGTGTATGATTAACACTATTCAATGAACAAGACTTGATACAAGGAGGGTATGATCACATATCTACACTACATACTCCACAACCCCGACTGATATAGTGGATCCAACCATGGTACGTTATGGCACGAGATTCTCTAGGAAGGTAGCAAGTCTACCCGAGAATTAGTGTCTGTACATGTATAAGAAGAACAATGAAACAAGGCTTGCACAAGATACACCATATATACCAAGGAATAATATCTCACGACGAGATTCGGATATACCAATCCGTGTAACCATCGTGTCAAGAAATCAAGGATATCTACACTAGATACAATGAACATAGAGTATATCATAAATAAAAAACTATCAGATAATGTACTCGTATGAAGCCTGGTGTACAGTATGAAGCCTGGTGTACAGTATCACAGATGTTCGATACAGTACCTCGAAGACCTAGATAGGAAATATAACATCAATACAAGATTTCGGAATAAAAATAAGTTAAACTAGTCAACATCTAGGTCAAAGAGTCATTTCTAAGTCAAAATAGTCAAACTAGGTCAACTCTATGTTAAACCGGTCAAACTTGGTCAAACTAGCTATTTCTAGGTTGCATGAATCTATCTCTATGATATTGGGTCCATACACTAAGAATCTAGGCCATACTAGCTAAACTAGGATACTAAGAACACACTAAGATACCGTATCGCAAGATACGTAAACAAGTACATATGAAATAGTCATATATGCATATCCAAACAATAATAAATATACTAATTCTAATTATAAATGCTAAGTAGATACCTTGGTTTTGAACCAATCTCGGTATCGCATCACTAAACACCCATCTTGATACCCAAACCCAATACCTTGAGTATCGGCCAATACCTTGACATTTACCTTGGTATCTCAAGGTAATGTCAATTCCTCATTTATAGCTAGCCCAATATCAACATATGTTAATCAACTAACTACTAAAATAAAATACTAACCTATAATACAATACTTATAAGATACATATAGTTAAAAATCTAACTAATACCTATCATACATATAGATATTTACCAATAACTCACATACATAGGTATATATATATATATATATATATATAGTTACTAACTATTACTGTAAAACCCCCTTCCTAGAAAATCGTATATACCTTTATTTATTATTTATTAATTAAATTGTAGTAATTAGGTCTAAATAGGAGAAATAGATTTTTAATAATTTTTATGTTAGGTGTTCGGGCACTTAGATGACTTATGGGACCATCAGGAATTTTTCGAATTTTATTCCATGTAGAAGACCCCTTGAGCTGTTGCTAGCCTAACGGTGTGCATTACCCTTATATAAATTTTTTTATGAGTATATATATATATATATATATATGTATATACAAATATATATATGTATATATATATATTTTATAAAGAGAAGAAAGGAAAAGAGTTATTAATTAATAACTAACTAATATAATAATAATAATAATAATATTACTTAAATACTTGAACCACTTTTTGCATTGCTTTGGACTCCTAGCAACTTGCAGCACTTGCAATTCCTAGCGCAATTGCTAAGGACCCGCCAGCAACTTGTTGCTACCAAGCCCGCCCCCTTAACCCTTCAGCCCTTCAATCCAGCAGCCGAATATTCCAACCCTTCCTTCCGCGGACCCAATCCTCTCTCTCCCTCTTCCTATATTAATATATATATATATATATATATATATAGTTAACTCTCAAAAAACCCTAACCTAAAACTCCAGACTTCCTCTTCCCATCTAGAGCCGTCACCGCAGCCAGAGAAGCCCCGTCAAGCCATCCAACCATCCCGTCGACTCCGACCTCGCGAACTGCAGATTCCCACTCGAGGCACCTTCGCTCCGGCGCGATTTTCCGTCGACTCGCTCGACCAAACACTGTTCCATTTTCATAGGTATGATCATCCCTTAACCCTCTCCAATATTTGTTTTATATCCAACCTCGGAAAACGTGTGTCCCTAGGTGAAAAATAGCGTCCAAAGTGGACGGATAGACCCAATTCTGGAATCGCAGAATTCCAGAATGACCACCCATATTGCCGAGTTCGTATCTCCCACCACAGAGATCCAAATTCGGTGATTCTTTTTGATACCTGTAGAATACCTGACCTAGTTTATTTTCTGTTAAATAACCCTATGCTATTAGTCGCTGTGGACATAGTTAAATTCGTCACAAAACTGCGCGCACCCACTTTTTCCGGTTTTCCAAAAGTTGGAAAATGGAGCGCGCCCCGCCAAACAGGATCGCCCCGTCGTGTACCAAGTATACCGCATGGTGCATACAGCGTAACCGGATACGTAAAATTTTGTGGGGACTGATTCGGACGCGTGTACGCCCCGGAATCAGACCGTATCTGCAGACACATTTCGTGTCGTAACTTTTGTGGAACTCGCACGTATTTTGTGCACGCTTGTCAGATTGCGACGAAACTTGCGCCACTGGACTCGTGGTAATGCGCTGGTCCTGTGACCCAAATTTTATACGATTCTGAGATGGTTGACCAAATCGCCAATTGGCGGGCCCCACAGTTGACTTTTTGGACATAATTCTGTTCGGCCCATCGGAATGCACATTTGGACATACCGTTGGGTTCGTATTGACATCTAGAGTTATTTGACCTATAGTTTGTCCCATTTAGAGTCTGTTACCCTTGGCACACATTTCGGTGCAAAGTGGGTCCCACGTGGACCCCACTTTTACCCAAAATTACCGTTTTGCCCCTGTGTCCAAATTGGACGAAAGGGATGTACTTTTTAGCTATTTTGCTCATTTCGGAAACGTTGGTGATATTTATTTTAGCATCCGGAGACGTTTGTTCAGAGTCCTTAGTTCCAGGTTCAGTGTCCTTGACATTTGGGCGCGTACACTTTACAGATTTTTTGCCAGGCAAGTATACCTTGCCATTGTACTGTTTTTACATTCCATATGAGGCATGCATATTTATTTTCTGTTTATTTAGTTCATTTATTTTAAACTGCTATATAAACTGCGCGTCCAAGGAAACTTGGGTGCAACGACGGTGTCGTCGTACTATGTTTTTATTTATGTATATGCATTGGACCTACTTTATGAGACTACCCCATTTTCATGAGGCATTTATGTTTCATTGGCCATGACACTATTCTTACACGAGTGTGAGTCACATGTAGGACACGGACTTGCGTATTCGGCTGGCCACTGGTACGTATAGGTCGTGCGACGGATAGGGATAACTGCCAATAGAAACTTTGCATGCTAGTAGACCTGGCGGTTATTAGAGGTATTATTGTGTCATGGACATGACATACTTAGAGCATTGGGTGGGGAGAACAACAAGTACCGCATTTGGGCTCCTTTGCACTTTCCTTGTGTAATCCGTACGCTCCGCCGGAGATACGCGGTCATGATGACCCCTATATATTATCATGGCGGGCCTCCGACGTTCGAAAGTCGTCGTGCCTTTGTAGGCCCCTGGATCTCCAAGAGAACTATGCCAATCCTATTTATGGCCAGATAGCCCACTTGTTAGAAGGTTGTTCTCAAACTGCATTCACATAGATGGTTAGGCGACCCCAATGGATGTTTATTTTCAGTACTTTATTGGCATGTGCTTTTTGTATCTTGTTACGTCCCTCTGAGGACCTGGTCCCTTCCAGATATAGGTGAGCAGGAGTACCCGCAGGAGTATGGACCTGGACCTGATGCTACCTATCAGTCTGAGGAGATCTTACCTTCTGATTATATGTGATTCATTGCAGCTGTTTAGAGATTTTAGTTGCTATTCTTTTCGAGACATTTATTCTTATATTAGAGTTTATTCTCTTCTCTCTTTAGTAGTTATTATAGTCGATTTGTAGTGGATTTGTTTCCACCCGACTATCACACTTGAGATTACTATTTGAGACTAATTCTTTGATATTCAGTTATTGATTTTCTTTATTCTATTATTTGTGCTGTGGATAAGATATAGAACAGCGTGTGACTTGTTGTGACATATATTTACCACTGTGGATTGGATATTCATGTACATCGTACGTGTGTATATGGTTTCCATATATTGGAGTTCGTATACATACGGCTGGCATGTTACGTATTCCTAGTCCTACGTATTTTGGGACTGGGGCGTGACATATTTTTGTGGTGGCCCATGCAGGTCATGAATATATTGTCTCGGTTATGTGACTGTACCGAACAAGCCTGCGTATAGGAATAGAGTATAAGGATCTCATCCACGCTTGATTGAAATTCATCCTTCCTAATTAATACTTGCATCCTGATTGATTCCTGTACTTTTTCTAATCGTTTCGTACATCAACTGCAGAGAGATGGATTTGCAGAATGGATGTACTGCCGCCGATGGCGACGCAACTTCTGGAGTCAATGGTCAGACTCAAGGAGGGACCCCAACGATTCCTAGGCTTCCGGGGCCAGATGGACAGACTCACACCCCAGTTCCATCTTATCTTCCCGCTTCACCTATTGAGAACCTTCCACCTGCCCCAGTACCGCAAGATGGCCAAGCGCAGATGTTCCAATTCTTTCAGATGATGATACAGGAACAGAGGCAGCAGGCAGCCGAGCAGAGGCAGCAGGCAGTCGAGCAGAGACAAGAATTTTTGGCAGCACTGGAGAGGATGGCTGCACATGCTACTGTACCAGCCCAAACACTAGCTCCAGTACCTCGAGCTAAGGTTGGATCAGTAAAGGATTTTATTCAGATGGGTGCAAGGCAGTACAAGGGCACTGAGAGCCCGGAGGAGACTACCAACTGGATCACTCACACGCAGAAGCTACTGGAGGCATCGCAGTTACCGACGGACCTATGGATGACGGGTGTACGGACGCTTCTAGATGGTAATGCTCATCACTGGTGGGAATCCATGGAGCGCCAGTTGGGTACTTACCAGACTTGGGAGCAGTTCTTGGAGTTCTTTGAGGGAAAGTACTTCCCGGACACTGTCAGGGACACCTTGTATGATCAGTTTCTTCACTTAGAGTAGGGGAACAGAACAGTGGACGAGTATGATGCCGAGTTTAGTCAACTCAGCAAATATGGCGCTGCTTTGATACCAAATGACTTGGCTAAGGCTAAGAGATTTCATCGAGGACTGACCCAGGAGCTACAACATTATACAAGCTCGCAGTCCCGAGTCTCTTACGCTGAACTACTGACAGAGGCCAGATTTCAGGAAACCATTAGCAGAGGAAGAGGAGGTCAGCTGAGGACACAACAAGGATCAGCAAGGATACAGCAGGGACCAGCCAGGACACAACAGGGAGGACCTATCAGACGTCCCTTGGCACAGCAGCATCAGCAACACAGAACCGGACCATACCAGAATCCAGAGAAGCCCCACTGCAATTATTGTGGAAAACGCGAACATGTAGCGAGAGATTGTCGGACTCGCTTGGGTCAGTGTCTGAGATGTGGCTCCGGGCAGCACATGGCGAGAGACTGCCCAATGCAGACATCGACACTCCCACCACCAGTTCAGAGACTAGCGCTTCCAGCACCGAAGCCAGCCCAACAGATGACCGGACCGGGAGTACCCCGTCCCCCAGCAGCAGGAGGAGTTCAGAGAGGACCCCCGCTACCCACTGAGGAGGAGCAGTATATGAGGACCGGACATGGACAGCCACAGAGGAACGGGCAAGCTTTTGCATTGGAGGTAGATGACCTGGATCATGAGGTGGATGTCATAGCAGGTATTACCCTTGCTTTTACTTTTTCTGCTGTGACATTATTTGATACGGGAGCCACCCACTCATTCATATCATCTAGTTTTATTGCCAAACACAACATTGCTCCTACACCATTATCTAGTTGTGTTAGAATACTTACCGGAGGAGGAGTTGTACCAGTTAGTCGAGTTTGTAGATCGGGCCCTATAGTGATACGTGGCAGGGAGATGAATGCCCAACTCTTAGTCCTTCCTATGCCGTCTTTTGATATTGTGCTTGGAATGGACTGGCTGAGCAAGAACCATACTTTCTTCGATTGCTTTGGAGGAAGCATTCTTTTTAAGGTACCAGGCCAGCCTGAACTTGAGTTTGCCCGAGGATCCACAGAAATCCTTGATGGTATGCAGCTCGCAATGGACAATGTTGTCTATCACCCTATTATTTCAGAATTTCTAGACGTCTTTCCAGAGGATTTGCCAGGACTACCCCCAGATAGAGACGTAGAGTTTTCAATTGAACTAGCACCCGGAGCAGCACCTATAGCATCGCATGTTTACAGACTGGCGAAGAAGGAGATGGACGAGCTGAAGGCACAGTTAAAAGAGCTAGAGGAGAAAGGTTTCATCCGACCGAGTGCATCACCCTGGGGAGCACCAGTGTTGTTTGTACCGAAGAAGGATGGGTCAGTGCGTATGTGCATTGACTACAGAGCCTTGAATGCAGTGACAGTAAAGAACAAATATCCACTGCCACGCATTGATGACCTGTTTGATCAACTCAGTGGAGCTAAGGTATTCTCGAAGATAGATTTGAGATCGGGATATCACCAAGTGAAGGTACGGAAGCAGGACATTCCGAAGACCGCATTCAGAACAAGATATGGGCACTACGAGTTTTTGGTCATGCCATTTGGATTGACCAATGCTCCAGCGATCTTCATGGACTTGATGAATCGAGTCTTCCACCAGTACTTGGACCAGTTCGTGGTCGTCTTCATAGATGATATACTTGTCTATCCGAAGAGCCACGAGGAGCATGAGGAGCACCTGCGGATTGTTCTAGAGACTTTGAGGGGAGAGCAGTTATATGCTAAACTCAGCAAATGTGAGTTCTTCTTGGACAGAGTTTCATTTCTTGGACATGTTGTTACAGGAGATGGTATTTTTGTTGATCCAGAGAAGATCTCAGCAGTTGAGACATGGCCTGTTCCTAAATCAGCAGCAGAGGTGAGGAGTTTCCTTGGACTTGCGGGATATTACCGACGGTTCGTGGAAAACTTCTCAAGGATAGCGGCACCTATGACTCGTCTGACTTGTAAGGATCAAGAATTCATATGGACTGATGAGTGTCAAGCAGCCTTTGAAGAGTTGAAGAAGCGACTGACTACAGCACCAGTATTGGCAATTCCGTCAGGATCAGGAGGTTACGTGATCTACAGTGACGCATCAGGAAAAGGTTTAGGATGCGTATTGATGCAGCATGGCAAGGTGATTGCATATGCATCTAGACAGTTACGAGTGCATGAGAAGAATTATCCAACTCATGACTTGGAACTTGCAGCCGTTGTATTTGCTCTGAAGCTATGGAGACATTACTTACATGGGGAACGAGTAGAAATCTATACAGACCACAAAAGCCTCAAGTACGTCTTCACGCAGAAGGAGTTAAATATGAGGCAACGTCGATGGCTCGAGTTGATGAAAGATTTCGAGATAGAGCTACATTATCATCCAGGCAAGGCTAACGTGGTAGCAGACGCGTTAAGCCGGAAGCCAGCAGCTTACTTCTTGACAGCACAGAGGGAACTTTTGGAGGATTTGCAAGAGCTTGGCATTGAAGTGATAGTACCCGGAGCAGATGGGACACTAGCCAACTTACAAGTTCAATCATCATTGGTAGAGAGGATTAAGGCAGCTTTGCCTACATATGCCAGATTCAGGAGACTGAAGGAAAGGACATAGGCCGGAGAGCAGACCGGATTGCGCATTCATGAGGATGGAACATTACGATGTGGTGATCGTCTTTATGTTCAAAATAGAGAGATTCGACAGGAGCTGATGACAGAGGCTCATAGTTCGATCTATTCTATTCATCCTGGAGGCACCAAGATGTATCGTGACTTACGACAGCACTTTTGGTGGCATGGAATGAAGCGAGAGATAGCTCGTTTTGTAGCTAAATGTCTGGTATGTCAACAAGTGAAGGCGGAGCACCAGAGGACAGCAGGATTATTGCAACCACTTCCGATTCCAGAGTGGAAGTGGGAGCACATCACTATGGACTTCGTCACGGGTTTTCCCAAGAGTCCAAGTGGGAGAGATGCAGTGTGGGTAATAGTGGACCGACTCACCAAGTCAGCCCATTTTATACCTTTTAGAGTGGGTCAGTCTACAGAAGCTTTAGCTGACTTATATATGAGGCAGATCGTGAGATTGCACGGCATACCAGTCAGCATTGTATCGGACAGAGATTCGCGCTTCACATCGCACTTTTGGAGGAGCATGCAAGAGAGTCTTGGTACTCGTCTGAAGTTTAGTACCTCTTACCACCCGCAGACAGATAGGCAGTCAGAGCGTACTATTCAGACCTTGGAGGACATATTGAGGGCTTGCATGTTAGACTTCGGAGGATCATGGGAGGACCACCTACATCTTGTAGAGTTTTTTTACAACAATAGCTATCAAGCGAGTATTCAGATGGCTCCGTTTGAAGCATTATAAGGAAGAAAATGTAGGTCTCCTGTGTGTCGGAGTGACGTGGGAGAACGTCAGATTTTGGGACCCGAGTTGGTGGTCAACACTGTAGAGACAGTCAAGAAGATTCAGGGACACTTGCGAGCAGCGCAAGACAGGCAAAAGCAGTGGGCAGACCTTCATCGTCGTCCCTTGGAGTTCAAAGAGGGCGATCACGTCTTCTTGAGGATATCACCGACCAGAGGCACCATCCGATTCGGAGGGCGCGGCAAGTTGAGTCCAAGGTATATTGGACCATTTGACGTGCTCGAGAGAGTTGGAGAGGTGGCATATCGACTTGCGCTACCACCTTCACTGGAGGGAGTACATGACGTATTCCATGTGTCGCAGCTCAGGCGATACGTGGCAGACAGCAGTCATGTTCTCGACCATTCAGAGATCACCATTGGGCCGAGCTTGTCTTACCAAGAGCAACCCGTGGGAATCCTTGATCGTCGAGAGAAGGTATTAAGGAACCATTCTATTCCCTTGGTTCGCGTAGCATGGAGGCATGACGCGCCAGGAGAATCAACTTGGGAGCGCGAGGACGACATGCGCAAGCGTTTTCTGAACCTATTCGCAGACCAAGGTATAAATTTACATTGTTAATTTATATCTTATACCATCCTTGCATTCTATCGTGGCTTAATTTTAATTTCGAGGACGAAATTTTTACAAGTTGGGTAGAATGTAAAACCCCCTTCCTAGAAAATTGTATATACCTTTATTTATTATTTATTAATTAAATTGTAGTAATTAGATCTAAATAGGAGAAATAGATTTTTAATAATTTTTATGTTAGGTGTTCGGGCACTTAGATGACTTATGGGACCATCAGGAATTTTTTGAATTTTATTCCATGTAGAAGACCCCTTGAGCTGTTGCTAGCCTAACGATGTGCATTACCCTTATATATAAATTTTTATGAGTATATATATATATATATGTATATACAAATATATATATATGTATATATATATTTTATAAAGAGAAGAAAGGAAAATAGTTATTAATTAATAACTAACTAATATAATAATAATAATAGTAATATTACTTAAATACTTGAACCACTTTTTGCATTGCTTTGGACTCCTAGCAACTTGCAGCACTTGCAATTCCTAGCGCAATTGCTAAGGACCCGCCAGCAACTTGTTGCTACCAAGCCCGCCCCCTTAACCCTTCAGCCCTTCAATCCAGCAGCCGAATATTCCAACCCTTCCTTCCGCGGACCCAATCCTCTCTCTCCCTCTTCCTATATATATATATATATATATATATATATATATATATATATATATATATATATATATATATATATATATATATATATATAGTTAACTCTCAAAAAACCCTAACCTAAAACTCCAGACTTCCTCTTCCCATCTAGAGCCATCACCGCAGCCAGAGAAGCCCCGTCAAGCCATCCAACCATCCCGTCGACTCTGACCTCGCGAACTGCAGATTCCCACTCGAGGCACCTTCGCTCCGGCACGATTTCCTGTCGACTCGCTCGACCAAATACTGTTCCATTTTCATAGGTATGATCATCCCTTAACCCTCTCCAATATTCATTTTATAGCCAACCTCGGAAAACGTGTGCCCCTAGGTGAAAAACAGCGTCCAAAGTGGACGGACAGACCCAATTCTGGAATCGTAGAATTCCAGAATGACCAGCCATATTGCCGAGTTCGTATCTCCCACCATAGAGATCCGAATTCGGTGATTCTTTTTGATACCTGTAGAATACCTGACCTAGTTTATTTTCTGTTAAATAATCCTATACTATTAGTCTCTGTGGACATAGTTAAATTCGTCACAAAACTGCGCGCACCCACTTTTTTCGGTTTTCCAAAAGTTAGAAAATGGAGCGCGCCCCGCCAAACGGGACCGCCCCGCCATGTACCAAGTGTACCGCATGGTGCATACAGCGTAACCGGACACGTGAAATTTCGTGGAGACTGATTCGGACGCGTGTACGCGCCAGAATCAGGCCGTATCTGCAGACACATTTCGTGTCGCAACTTTTGTGGAACTCGCACGTATTTTGTGCACGCTTGTCAGATTGCGATGAAACTTGCGCCACTGGACTCGTGGTAACGCGCTGGTCCTGTGACCCAAATTTCACACGATTCTGAGACGGTTGACCAAATCGCCAATTGGCGGGCCCCACAGTTGACTTTTTGGACATAATTCTGTTCGGCCCATCGAAATCCACATTTGGACATACCGTTGGGTTCGTATTAACATCTAGAGTTGTTTGACCTATAGTTTGTCCCATTTAGAGACTGTTACCCTTGGCATGCTTTTCGGTGCAAAGTGGGCCCCACGTGGACCCCACTTTTACCCGAAATTACCGTTTTGCTCCTGTGTCCAAATTGGACGAAAGGGATGTACTTTTTAGCTATTTTGCTTATTTCGGAAATGTTGGTGATGTTTATTTCAGCATCCGGAGACGTTTGTTCGGAGTCCTTAGTTCCAGGTTCAGTGTCCTTGACATTTGGGCGCGTACACTTTACAGATTTCTTGCCAGGCAAGTATACCTTGCTATTGTACTGTTTTTACATTCCATATGAGGCATGCATGTTTATTTTTTGTTTATTTAGTTCATTTATTTTAAACTGCTATATAAACTGCGCGTCCAAGGAAACTTGGGTGCAACGACGGTGTCGTCGTACTATATTTTTATTTATGTATATGCATTGGACCTACTTTATGAGACTACCCCATTTTCATGAGGCATTTATATTTCATTGGCCATGACACTATTCTTACACGAGTGTGAGTCACATGTAGGACACGGACTTGCGTATTCGGCTGGCCACTGGTACGTATAGGTCGTGCGACGGATAGGGATAACTGCCAATAGAAACTTTGCATGCTAGTAGACCTGGCGGTTATTAGAGGTATTATCGTGTCATGGACATGACATACTTAGAGCATTGGGTGGGGAGAACAACAAGTACCGCATTTGGGCTCCTTTGTACTTTCCTTGTGTAACCCGTACGCTCCGCCGGAGATACGCGGTCATGATGACCCCTATATATTATCATGGCGGGCCTCCGACGTTCGAAAGTCGTCGTGCCTTTGTAGCCCCCTGGATCTCCAAGAGAACTATGCCAATCCTATTTATGGCCAGATATCCCACTTGTTAGAAAGTTGTTCTCAAACTGCATTCACATAGATGGTTAGGCGACCCCAATGGATGTTTATTTTCAGTACTTTATTGGCATGTGCTTTTTGTATCTTGTTACGTCCCTCTGAGGACCCGGTCCCTTCCAGATATAGGTGAGCAGGAGTACCAGCAGGAGTATGGACCTGGACCTGATGCTACCTATCAGTCTGAGGAGATCTTACCTTCTGATTATATGTGATTCATTGCAGCTGTTTAGAGATTTTAGTTGCTATTCTTTTCGAGACATTTATTCATATATTAGAGTTTATTCTTTTCTCTCTTTAGTAGTTATTATAGTCGATTTGCAGTGGATTTGTTTCCACCCGACTATCACACTTGAGATTACTATTTGAGACTACTTCTTTGATATTCAGTTATTGATTTCCTTTATTCTATTATTTGTGCTGTGGATGAGATATAGAACAGTGTGTGACTTGTTGTGACATATATTTACCACTGTGGATTGGATATTCATGTACAGCGTACGTGTGTATATGGTTTCCATATATTGGAGTTCGTATACATACCGCTGGCGTGTTACGTATTCCTAGTCCTACGTATTTTGGGACTGGGGCGTGACAATTACACATATCTAACTAATTATTATACTAACAAAGTATATACTACTAACCAATTAAACTCACTGAAATCACTACTATGCAACCACTAAATCCAACTAGCTAACTCACACCTTTCTAGCCCCCTCATGATACACGCTGCTGCTGCTCTTTGGCTTGCACCTGCTGCTGTCGTCGCTGTTTGCTGTCGCTGTTGCTGTTTGCTGTTGCTGTTTGTTGCGGCTATCGCTGTTGCTGTCGCTGATTGCCGTCGATGTTGTTGTTGGCTGCTGTTGTCGCTGATTGCTGTTGTTGTTTGCTGTTGGCTACTGTTATCGCTGATTGCTGTCGCTGTTTGCTGTCGCTTATTTCTGTCGTTGTTGCCGTTTGGTTTCCTGTTTACGCGAACCCCCCTCAAGCACCTATATACATACATATATAACTAGATACATATAACTACTTACACACATAACACATATGTACATATATATACCAATATATATATATATCAAACTATATATATAACTACTACTCTCAACTCTCTCTCTCTCTCTCTCTCTCTCTATATATATATATATATATATATATATATATATATATATAGCATTACACACATAAATACATATATACAACATACATGTATACATATAACATAACTATTGAAATAACTATATATATAGATGTATATCTACCTATATATATAAGCACATATGCATATAGATAATTAATACACTAGTACATCCACATCTACATACATATATCCATACATATATACATAGCCATCTATATACATATACATACAATATATACATATACATATGAATACATATGTTACAATTAGCTAAGAACAATTAAAATTGGATATAGAAATGCAACACAATAAACACGTGGAGTGCATCGCACCCGTAACACACTAGATCTTTGATACGCTTGCGATACGAGTCCACCACACAACCAAACGTACCCCGAAGGACACAAGCAAGTCTAAATTACTATTTATGAACAATACGAGGAGTAAAATATACATCTACGTGTCAGTGTTAAAATGTGACATGTACAAAGCCCCGTGTCGGAGAAAAATTCTCCAAATCAACCCGTATCTCCAAATTGTTGGGATACGACCTACACGTATCCAATTATAGACACGATACTAGTCACACAAAAACAAACACATGTCAATTTGGTTTATATGACCAATTGACAAACACAACAAGTGTCAATCTCAAAATTTCTCCAAAATTGACACAAAAAGTACCATAACTTTCTCCATAGGCCTCATATGAACCTAATTCCAATTCTTATTGGTAGCCTATGCATATGGGATTGTTTCTTATGGTTAAATATCAGATTTAGAACCTAATTAAGGGAAAAAACTAAATTGTACCTATTGGGAGATGGATTTCCAATATAACCTCCAAATTTGATGAAATTGGCCCTCAACTTGTAGATCCTTACTCCTCTTTGTAGATCCTTGCTTTCTCCTTCTAGATCCTTGATCTACTAGTCTTTAATTATGATTTGGGAAGGAATTAGGAAGAAATTTGGTAGGAAAATAATGTGGGAATGAAGTACTGTAGTATACTGACGGTATACCGATTTATTGGAATCCAAACTTGCTATATTTTATCTCTAGACCGGTATACCGACGGTATACCGATTGCCCTGACTAGTTCTTCCTGTCTTCCTAGATTTTCCTTGGATGGCATACCGACGGTATATTGTATTATACCAATGGTATACCAGTCATGTACTCTTTTGCATGCATTTTATTTTTAATGTACTTTTTACTATTTTTTGATTGGCGCATGTGCGCATATTACATGTATATTTTTTCTTATTTTCTCATCTCCACTTGTCTATTGTGTTTACCCGACCAGTCCCGGCTTCATGTATAGTTTGGGACACCTACCCATATACACTTGTCTTGTACATTCTTGATAGTGACCCATCATGGTGCACTCCTGTGTGTTGCTTGTACCAGTCTTGGCTTGACATCATGTATACTTTTGGGACCACTTACCCATTATACACCTGTTGTGTATAGCTTTGGGGACACCTACCAATTATACATCTGTCTCATACCAGTTCCGGTATAGTTTGGGCCTCCAACCCATTATACACCCGTCTCGTATATTACTTGTTGTGGCTTGTTATAGTACACGCTCGTCATTCCTATAACCATTTGGTTGTATTCTAGTATAGTCTTGTGCTTGTGCTTGCTAAAACTTTGTCTTGTTAGTTGATCCCTACGGGGATCATAATGTCTAGGATGGATTCTGCGGAATGCCACACCCGAAATCCTAAAATAAACTGCTAATGCTAAAAACTAGCTTAATTGATTAGAGCATTGGGGGAGAATCTCTTGGTTGCATGCAGACCCATGCTCCGACAATATTTTACTGATAGATGGACTTGTAGCATGTCGTCGAGCAGTGCAAATTTTTAGCTCACCGTCGCGTAGGACATATTGAATTGACTTACTCAGGTTCACCTTTATGTGACTTGGGTTTAGGAGCACATATAAACTAGGGGTGGTGTATCCACTAGTATTAACTTTACTGTCGTCCGATGTAAACGCCCAGAATTTTCAGAATTTAAAAATAAATTTTCAAAATTTTTCTAGAATTTTCTGTGATTTTTCAGTAATTAAAATAAATGTTTTCTGGTGTTAAACATATTTTTGGGGATTTTATTAAATATAAAAATATTAAGAAAATAATATTTTTGGGTGTAAAATAGAATAATAGACTTACAACAATTTTTCTGGAATTTATTGGACCCCGAAATTATTTTTAATGACCTAAAAATTAATATTTTTAATAAACCAAAATAAACCAATTTAAACTGGTTTAATTTTAAACCCGGTTTAATGAACCGAACCGAACCCTGACTCAGACCCATACCCTAACGGGTCAGATCCATCAACCCGACCCGTACCCGTGACCCGTACCCGACCCGTATCTTAGTGGGTCGGATTCGGACCCGCATCCAAACCCGACCCAAAACTGACCCAACCCTTGCTACAGTAATTCCCTAATTCACCCCGATCCCCACGGTTGTCCGCATCCCCGGCCGCCCGCTTCCCCCGCCGACCGTTACGACCCCACCGTCTCCCCGCTGTCCGCTCACCTTCCCTGCGCCGCTCCACCTCCAGCAAACCACCGCCGCTTCTCCTCCCCGGCCTTCCTATAAAACCCCGGCCTCCCCTTCGCTCCACCACCACCACCACCACCGTAAGCCACTGCCACCTCCACAACGCCATCCTCCACCGTGAGATCCAGCAACCCTGAACCAGTCGCCGAGAGCCGCCTCCGCCCGAGCTTCCCCGGAGACGACGAAGTGCCGCCACTACCAGCTCCACCAGCACCTGACGACTCCAGCGCCGCCTCCGCCGAGCCTCCCCGGCGAACCCAGCAGCCACAGAAACCCTAGCCGCCGGTCGTGTCGTGTCGCGCCACCTCGCGGAAACGCGTATTTCAGTCATCTTCGGAGCCCTGTTCAGGTGACTGTTTCTCTCTCCTTGTGGCCCTATTTTTCGTTCCGTCTGCTGTAACTCGTAGACTGCATGACCCTCTCGATACCCGTATAATTTGTTCGGGATATCGCGTCCTGTGGCGATCATAAACTGTGACCCAAAATCAAGAAAATAAATACCCTATTTTTCCTCGGAACTGGGTGCACCCCGCTAAACGGGATGACTTGGTCATGTGCGAACTTTACCGAAAGGTGCACGCCGTTAATACGGACGTATGGGATTTTGCGAAAGTTAATTTGGATGTGCGTGCACACCGGAATCAACGCGTATCCGTCGACAACACCCGGTATCAGTCCTATTCTGGAATTCGTTGTATCTTCGTATACACATGTCGTATCGAAATGAAACTTGCGCCATCAGACTCGTAGCAATACGCTGGTCCTGTGACCCAAGTTTGGTTCGATTATGAGCACGTTGACAAAATCGCGTATCGTGGGCCCTACGGCTCCACTTGATGGACGATTTTGTGATCGGCTCATCGGAGTGTTGGACATTCTGTTGGGTTCGTATCATCGTTCTGAACTTGTAGACACTAAGTTTGACGAATTTGGAAAATATTATCTCTGGCACGTTTTTCGGTACGAAGTGGGCCACAAGTGGACCCCGCTTTGACCAGAAACTGTCACTTTTGCCCCTGTGTCCAAATTGGACTCATGGACAGGCAATTCTAGCTATTTGATGTCTTCTGAATCTGATGGTAATGTTTATTTCAGCATTCGGAGGAGTACCTGCAGATCTCGCTGATACCAGAGCAGCAGTTGGAGCCAGGATCACAGGCAAGTGTACCTTGCCATACTTGCAGCGTTTGTTTATACTATTCTCTTGATTTATTACTGTAATATATCTGTTCAACCTAGGACCGTATGACATTACTTAGCGTCTGAATAATATTCGGGTGTCAATACCGTACGCGGAGTTGTGTAACGTCACCTAGTCATGGATATCGAGACCCTATACATTCTCGTGCTTGCCTTATCAAGTACGTCATACCTCAGGACACCTGACACAATTAATGAGACATAATCTTCCTGAGATATTCATGGTGATTCTGTATAGGTTACATGATTCGTGACATAGATATTGTATATGATTAGCTATCATTATGACTTGTTGCATCAGTTAGAGGTCATGATCCTGCGTGACATGAACATGAGATATCGTGGACATGAGACGTGTGATTACATTGGATGGGGAGAGTTTTACCCTATTAAAGGCTGATTATATTATATATATGTAGTTTTATGGAGGTGCCTTAGACTCTCACACAGATCTTTGACACAAGTTCTGGCCCTTCGAGATAAATGCTGCTATGGTTTTCTCCGACACAGAGCCTATGGTAGTTTCAGCCTGAGTATGACTAATGCTCTCATCTTGCATATCACTTAGCTGGTTATATAGTTTACCTTATTAATTCATTTATTGCTGCATTGTATTTATTTTGGCTTGAGTTATTTTGTACCTTGTTATGTCCCCTGAGGACCTGGATTCGGATTATGTCCCCAGATATAGCAGAGGAGTTCTATCCAGAGGTATATGGAGCAGGAACAAGAGCAGGAGCAGGCACTGGAACTGAGCAGATCCCCGAGGATGAGGTGATCGTCGAGGATTTATTCTGAGTATATGCTTATTCTATACTCAGTATTTGCTGTTGTTTACTCTTTATTATTGTCCGTTGAACCATTATATCAGACTTATCCTCGGGTTGTTCCCCGAGATATATTTTATTGAGACTTGTTGTTGATTTATATTTCTGATATTGTTTGTATTTATTTCTATGGATGAGATTAGTACCATTGCCCATATTGTTGTTTTACAGCTTAAGTACACCCTGATGGGTCCATTAAATTGGGTTGTCCATCGGTGTGTGTTGCTGGCCATTGCCACGTGTCTAGTCCCTTGATATTTTGGGACTGGGGCGTGGCATGGTTTTTGTGGTGGCCCATGCAGGTCAACGACTAAATTGCTTCGATTTTAACTTAGGGACCGAGCAAGCCTGCACTAAAGATAGGATAAGTTATAGGATCTCATCTACTTGATTGAATCGTTCTTGATCTCTAAATCGGATTCAAAATTTCTTGACTTGCATCCTACATTGATTCCTCTGTGCGCCTCTTATAGTTTATTTTTGATGCAGAGTAATGGATTCACAAGCAAACGACGAAACTCCTGCAAGAACACCAATAGGTGTTGTAGCCACCTACGGAGAAGATGAAGTGACGCCATTAAGTGGAGATCCCTCCACTCACCGAAGCAGTCAAGCAAATCAGCAAGCTACAAGAATCCAGCAAGATGACATTCTGCCACAGTTTACTCCACCAATGCCCGTATTCCCACAAGGGCAGGCTATGGACGGGCATAAGATATTATAAATGATCTACGCAATGATGCAAGCCCAACAACAGGTTCAATAAGAGGCTCAGCGTCACGAGGCGGAGAACTTAAGGAACAGCCTAGTAACCGCACTGGAGCAGGCGAACCCACCAACACGATGGCCAACGACGGGCTCTATCATCAATTTTCGCCAGCTGAAGCCCCGTACCTTTTCTGGCAATGAGGAGCCCACTGAAGTTCATCAGTGACTCACAAATACACAACACCAGTTAGAAGCAGCTGAGCTTCCAAGAGAGCGTTGGATGATTGCCGTTCGGATGCAATTGACGGACAATGCACATCACTGGTGGCTATCTGAGGAGAGACGGCTCGGACGAGACCGAGTCACTTGGGAGGAGTTCTCCAGACTCTTTCAGGAGATGTACATTCCATCTATTGCTCGATCAGAACTTCGGGACAAGTTCAATCACCTCACTCAGGACAGTATAACAATGGAAGAGTACAACACGGAATTCATTCATCTGAGTCGCTTCGCCCCTACCTTGATCCTGGCAGAAGAAGAGAAGGCTAAGAAGTTCATCGACGGACTAAACTTTGAGCTACAAAGAATGATCGGATCCGTTTCACCTACTTCGTACACAGACATCCTTGCTGCAGCTCGACGTATGGAGCGCGTCACCAGGAGAAAGTCCAACCTGAAGTGGCCTTTCACATCAGCACCAGCCAGAGCACCGCATGGAGAAGCTGCAAAGGAACCTTACCTGCATCAAGCACCACAGGGAGCTGTATCCAAATCCCTAGCCTTTCTTACTTGTCACTACTGTGGCAAGGTAGGCCATGTTGAGAAGGAGTGTAGACGTAAATTCGGATTATGTTTAGCTTGCGGATCCAGACAATATTCAGTGAGGGAATGCCCTGAGCGTAGAGAAGGAGTACCGATGGTAAACCAACAAGCTCTACCAACACCAGGAGGATATCAACCGAGGCCACCCTTGGCACCTCGAGCAGCACTCTACCGGCAGGCCCAGCAACAGTAGAGGGCACCACCGCAAGGACGCGGACAGGCTTTTGCGATGACCTTGGAGGACACGCAGACTCGTGGAGTAGCAAGTACGCGTAAGTTATTCATTGATGTTATTCCTAGTAATGCTTTAGCTTGTGCCTGTTAGTTCGTGACCTTAGCTATAAACTTAGTATTTGAACTTATTAATAATTGATAACCTAGTTTTTCTAAAGATTGTAGTTTTCTTTGCTCTAACCAGATTTCCTTCACTCTTGAATTACCAAACTTTTATTTTCTAGGAAAATACTTTATTTCCTTCCCTAGGTATTTTGCTTAACCCTCATCCTTCGATTCTTCTTGATCATGATTCTTGATTGTGTCGTGCTTCGAACCTGTTTTGTAAACCGTGTCATCTTTGTTGACCGGTTATGTTATTCTTTGATTACGAGGACGCAATCCTCTTAAGGGGGGTAGATTGTAAACACCCAGAATTTTCAGAATTTAAAAATGAATTTTCAAAATTTTTCTGGAATTTTCTGTAATTTTTTAGTAATTAAAATAAATGTTTTCTGGTGTTAAATTTTTTGGGATTTTATTAAATATAAAAATATTATGAAAATAATATTTTTGGGTGTAAAATAGAATAATAGACTTAAAATAATTTTTCTGGAATTTATTGGACCCCGAAACTATTTTTAAAGACCTAAAAATTAATATTTTTAATAAACCAAAATAAACTAATTTAAACCGGTTTAATTTTAAACCTGGTTTAATGAACCGAACCGAACCCTGGCTCAGACTCGTACCCTAATGAGTCGGATCCATCAACCTGACCCATACCCGCGACCCGTACCCGACCCGTATCTTAGTGGGTCGGATTCGGACCCGCATCCAAACCCGACCCGAAACCGACCCGACCCTTGCTACAGTAATTCCCTAATTCACCCCGATCCCCGCGGCTGTCCGCTTCCCCCGCCGCCCGCTTCCCCCGCCGACCGTTTTGACCCCGTCGTCTCCCCGCTGTCCACTCGCCTTCCCATCGCCGCTCCACCTCCAGCAAACCACCGCCGCTTCTCCTCTCCGACCTTCCTATAAAACCCTGGCCTCCCCTTCGCTCCACCACCAACACCAATACCAACACCGTAAGCCACTGCCACCTCCACAACGCCATCCTCTACCGCGAGATCCAGCAACCCTGAACCAGTCGCCGAGAGCCGCCTCCGCCTGAGTTTCCCCGGAGACGACGAAGCGCCGCCACTACTAGCTCCACCAGCACCCGACTTCTCCAGCGCCGCCTCCGCCGAGCCTCCCCGGCGAACCCAGCAGCCGCAGAAACCCTAGCCGCCGGTCGTGTCGTGTCGCGCCACCTCGCGGAAACACATATTTTGGTCATCTTCGGAGCCCTGTTCAGGTGACTGTTTCTCTCTCCTCGCAGTCCCGTTTTTTGTTCCGTCTGCTGTGACACGTAGACTGCATGACCCTCTCGATACCAGTATAATTTGTTCGGGATATCGCGTCATGTGGCGGTCGCAAACTACGACCCAAAATCAGGAAAATAAATACCCTGTTTTTCCCCGAAACTGGATGTGCCCCGCTAAACGGGAGGACTTGGTCATGTGCGGACTTCACCGAAAGGTGTGCGCCGTTAATATGAACGTGTAGGATTTTGCGGAAGTTGATTTGGATGTGCGTGTACACCAAAATTAACGCGTATCCGTCGACAACACCCCGTATCGGCCCTATTCTAGAACTTGTTGTAACTTCGTGTACGCACATTGTATCAAAACGAAACTTGTGCCATCAGACTCGTAGTAATACGTTGGTCCTGTGACCCAAGTTTGGTTCGATTCTGAGAATGTTGACAAAATCACGTATCGTGGGCCCCACGGCTCCACTTGACGGACGATTTTATGATCGGCTCATCGGAATCCAGTGCTGGACATTCCGTTGGGTTCGTATCGTCGTTCTGGACTTGTAGACACTAAGTTTGACAAATTTGAAGAACATTGTCTCTGGCATATTTTTCGGTACGAAACGGACCATATATGGACCCCGCTTTGACCAAAAACTATCACTTTTGCCCCTGTGTCCAAATTGGACTCATGGACAAGAAATTCTAGCTATTTGATGTCTTCTAAATCTGATGATAATATTTATTTCAGTATTCGGAGGAGTACCTGCAGATCCCGCTGTAAAACCCCTAATTATGAAAATAGAGGAAATAGATTTTATTTAATTTTTATTTGAGGTGTTTGTGCATTTAGGGGATTTATGGGGCCATTATAAATTTTTCCTAATTTATTCCATGTAGGAGACCCTTTGGACAGTTGCTAGCTTAAGGGTATGCACCAATATAATTTTTAGAATTTTCTATGAATAGATATGTGTGTATATATATATATAATTCCTATTGGATCTCAACCCAAAACCCGAAACCCTCTATCCTAAACCCACTACCCGTTTAACCCCTACCAGGACCCGTTAGGAGAAGAAAATATCAACAGAAGCAGTAGCAAAAACCAACTTTTCTTTCTCCTCTCCGTACGTGTGAGCCGACTTAATCCACCGCCTCTTAACACTATTATTACTAAACTCTCCTCAACCGAAACCTAGCCAAAGAAAGAAAGAAACAGCAACAACAGTAGTTTTGAGACCACTAAGTTATCCCACCGCCTTTTTATCTCTATATATATTACAACTCTCCTAAACCCTAACCCCACTTCTTACACCAAACATAACACCGTATTGGACGCTTGCACTATACAGAACTCTTGCTCGGCAAGTATACCTTGCCATCGTACTACTGTTTACATTCCACATGACGTCTGCACAATATATTTCTGCTTATTTAGTTCATTTATTGCTATATAAATTGTGCGTCCAAGAAACTTGGGTGCAACGACGATGTCGTCGTATCATGTTTTATTTATGTATAATTTGGACCTACTTTATGAGACCACCCCATTATTATGGAGCATCATTAGGTTCATTGGCCGTGACACAGTTGTTACACGAGTTGTGAGTCTCATATAGTTCACGGACTGCATGACAGGTCTGGCCTCCTGTACGCATGGGCCGTGCGTTAGGGATGACTTCTGATAGAAACTGTGTATGCTAGTAGACCTGGCAGTTATTTAGAGGTTTTATCGTGTCATGGATGTGGCATGCTTAGAGCATGGGGTGGAGAGAACAACAAGTAAGGCGTTTGGGCTCCTTTGCACTTTTTCCTTGTTCGCCCGAACGCTCCGCCGGAGCGATGGGTGGTGATGACCCCATATATTGCAGGCGGCCTCTGCCGTTCAAAAGACGGTATGCTTGTAGGCCCCTGATTCTCCGAGAGAATCATGCCAATCCCATTTATGGCCAGATAGCCCACGTGTTGGAAAGTTGTTCTCAAACTGCATTCACTTAGACGGTTAGGCGACCGATTGGATGTTTATTTTTCAGTACTTATTGGCATGTTATTATGTATCTTGTTACGTCCCTCTGAGGATCTGGTCCCTTTCCAGATATGGACGAGCAGGAGTATCCGCGGGAGTACGATCCTGGACCTGACGCTACTTACCAGACTGAGGAGGTCTTACGCTCGGAGTATCTGTGATTTTATTATCGCTGTTTAGAGATCCTTGTTGCTACTTCAGTATAGTCGTTTTGTAGTGGATTTGTTTTCACCCGACTATCAGACTTGATACTCATCTTTGATATTTAGATATTATTCAGCTCTTTATTCCTACTTATTATTTATGCTGTGGATGAGATATAGATTGTGTGTGACTTGTTATGACAGTATATTACTACTGGTGGATTGGATATTCATGTACAACGTACGTGTGTATATAGTTTTCATATATTGGAGTTCATATACATACGACTGGGCGTGTTATGTATTCCTAGTCCTACGTATTTTGGGACTGGGGCGTGACACCCGCTGATACCAGAGCAGCAGTTGGAGCCAGGATCACAGGCAAGTATACCTTGACATACTTGCAGCGTTTGTTTATACTATTCTCTTGATTTATTACTGTAATATATCTGTTCAACCTAGGACCGTGTGACATTACTTAGTGTCCGAATAATATTCGGGTGTCAACACCGTACGTGGAGTTATGTAACGTCACCTAGTCATGGATATCGAGACCCTATACATTCTCGTGCTTGCCTTATCAAGTACGTCATACCTCAGAACACCTGACACTATTAATAAGACAGAATCTTCCTGAGATATTCATGGTGATTCTGTATAGGTTACATGAGTCGTGACATAGATATTGCATGTGTTTTGCTATCATTATGACTTGTTGCATCAGTTAGAGGTCATGATCCTGCGTGACATGGACATGAAACGTCGTGGACATGAGACGTGTGATTACATTGGGTGGGGAGAGTTTTACCATATTAAAGGCTGATTATATTATATATATGTAGTTTTATGGAGGTGCCTTAGACTCTGACACAGAGCTTTGGCACAAGTTCTGGCCCTTCGAGATAAATGCTGCTATGGGTTTCTTTGACACAGAGCCTTAGGTAGTTTCAGCCTGAGTATGACTAATGCTCTCATCTTGCATATCACTTAGTTGGTTATATAGTTTACCTTATTAATTCATTTATTGCTGCACTGTATTTATTTTGGCTTGAGTTATTTTGTACATTGTTATATCCCCTGAGAACCTGGATACGGATTATGTCCCCAAATATAGCAGAGGAGTTCTATCCAGAGGTATATGGAGCAGGAGCAGGAACAGGAGCAGGAGCAGGAACTGGAACTGAGCAGATCCCCGAGGACGAGGTGATCGTCGAGGATTTATTCTGAGTATATGCTTATTCTATACTCAGTATTTATTGTTGTTTACTCTTTATTCTTGTCTGTTAAACCATTGTATCAGACTTATCTTCGGGTTGTTCTCCGAGATATATTTTATTGAAACTTGTTGTTGATTTATATTTCTGATATTGTTTGTATTTATTTATGTGGATGAGATTAGTACCATTGTCCATATTGTTGTTTTACAGCTTAAGTACACCCTGATAGGTCCATTAAATTGGGTTGTCCATCGGTGTATGATGCTGGCCATTGCCACGTGTCTAGTCCCTCGATATTTTGGGACTGGGGCGTGACATCCGACGTTTGGGTAGATTGGACAGTCTGGAGGGCATGCGACCCTATGAAAATCCTAAATTATATATTTTTTAGTAATTAGAACTTGTAATAACCCTAGTTAGCTAACTTTGCAAGCTGTACTTCTTGCTTGGTCGTGATTGATAGATGGCGTCCATTTATTATTATTTTTTATATTGCCTTACTTGCCTGATAGTGACCCGGCATTGTGCACTCATGTCTATTATCTTGTATGCCATTTTACTTTATATGCACTGTTCTTACATACTTTCCTTGCCATGTTTTTGACATTGTACTAGTTATTTTCTGGTTACTTTTCTCTTCCAGTTTACTTATATGCTTATGTTCACCTTGCATGATCCCGTATATGTTCACCTTACATGATTTCGTATATGTCACCTACTCAGTTTTCTTTACATATTTTCTCGTTTATAATTTTTGTTTTCTGGTGCACTTTACATTATAGCTGGTAGTTACATATTGCTTAAGATCTTGTCGATCTTTGTTTTATTGCTGGTTTTAGTTCATTAGTTTGTCCTCCTTTATGGTACTTGCTATTTGGGGTCTGACCCCACTGGTTTTGCTTGGCCAGATCCGGTAGCAGAGCCAGAGTATCTTTCATGCATTCCCGAGGATGGTGACCACATGGAGCACCATACCGATTGAGTGGGTTCTTATCTTGTTCACCCACTTTTTATACATATTTTTTTGTGGTGTTTAGCCCCAAGCACTTGTTAGCTCGTATTTTGGACTTGTTATACCACCTACTGGGCATGACATGATTAGCATATTCTAGACTATAGCTAGAGTTGATCTCGTATGACTTACACTCTTGATAGTTCTTTGTTTTGTATTACTAGCTTCATGATCAGCTATGTATATATGGTTTGTGACACTTTACTATTTTGCTTCTGATGATCATATTTTTTGTATATTATGATTTTCTGCTTGTGATTGAGACATTAGGATTGCATGATCCTAGGTTGGTGGCTTATAGTATTAACCCCCATGTCTATTCACAGTCGTGACCGTATTTTGGGGTATTGGAGTACTCTGGTATACGTAGCTGGCTTTGTCTGCCCCCGCTCTCTAGTATTCTGGTTCTGGGGCCTGACAGGGTTTTAGTGGTGGCCTATGCAGGTCTGGTATTCAGACGTATGGGGGTTATCAATATAGATGTATCAATCCTAAATTATTCCTTCTTGATCTCTTTTCGGAGTATTATATACCTCTGATCTTGACCTGTTATCTGTTTTCATCTTTGCTCTATCATGTTCCTCGATTTTAATCCTTGTGTCCTTTGACTTTTAGGGGGCACTGTTCCTAGTCCTTCTGATCAGATTGCTCGAGTTCAGATGATGGCAGATCAGCATCATGATGGTCAGCCGATACCTGGGGCTCAGCCTCAGCATTCAGGAGCAAAGTTGAGGGTAGATCCAGAGACAGAGCAGTACGTTCAGTCCGATCCACAGGCAGTACCAGTGTAGCCAGATCAGCCAGGGCAGCCAGATATTGTTGGAGCGCTGATGGATGTTCTGACGGGGTTCATGGTGACTCATCAACGACAGAGTGACGTTCTCACTCGGCCAGTCCAGACGGCTATAGAGAGAGGTGGTTCTCAGATCTATAATTATGTAAACAGTTTCAGGCATCTTCATCTCTCGTACTTCAATGGTACTAAGTATGCGATTGTGTCTGATGTGTGGCTCTAGGATACAAAGGCTATACTTGAGGCAGCAGGAGTTCCGGCCCGGGAGCAAGTGGTAGTGGTTAGGCAACAACTACTGGATTTGGCCCGCGACTGGTGGTGTGAAACCCCTAATCCTAAAAACCGTATTTACCCTTTTAATTATTAATTATTAATTAAATTATAGTAATTATGAGCAAATTAGGAGAAATAGATTTTATTTAATTTTTATTTTAGGTGTTCGTGCATTTAGGGGATTTATGGAGCCATTATAAATTTTTTCTAATTTATTTCATGTAGGACCCTTTGAGCAATTGCTAGCTTAATGGTATGCATTAATATAATTCTAAATTTATATATATATATATATATATATATATATATATATATATATATATATATATTAAAAAGAAAAAGAAAGAAAAAGAAAAAGAAATGAAAAAGAAAAAAGAAAAAAGAAAAAAGAAAAAAGAAAAAAGAAAAAAGAAAAAAGAAAAAAGAAAAAAGAAAAAAGAAAAAAGAAAAAAAGAAAAAAAGAAAAAAAAGATAAAGAATGACTTAAAATCCCTAATGGATTATGAGCCTTGAACCCGCTACTCCTAAAGCACCCGCTGGGCATTGAAAACCGCAGTAGCCCGGCCCCTTTGTTAGCACAGCTGCAGCGGGTACTGCTTCACCCGCGGCCCCCCCTGTTCACTCGACCTCTGTCACTGCCACATTCCAAAAACAGGGGTATTTTTGACTTTTTATATGTATTTGATATTGCGTGTATTTAATTTAAATAATTGCCTAAGATGTGTATTTAAATATATTATATATATACAGTGTTCATTAATATTTGAGCTAGTAGACTTGACCTAGAAGCCCACTAGATGAACACCTGACCGAATTATAGGATTATGTATTAATTTGTATTAATTAGAATTTAAATTATTTGGGGTTGTAATTAATTACCGTAATTTTATTTAATTGTTGCGCCTTGTCGTTGCTTTAATATTTGTAGCGCTACCCTAGCTTTTGCCTTCCAACAAATTTTACAACCTTGCCCTAGACATGCCCGCCTTCCATTCTGACCTTTTTGTAACTCATAATTATGCTCTCTTGTGCTTCATTTTAGCCGCATAATATTCATCGCGGACGTTTATTTAATTTCTAAATAAAATCCGACTTTGTATCGTTGTGCGTTCCAATCGAAATTGGAGACAATCTCGACCCATTTTTGTGCAACCCAAATTAGGGTAATCTTCTGTTCTGAGTCTTCTTCAATAATGATATTTGTGTCCCACCCTAATTTTGGTCCCATGTACTCCTAATTAATTTTAGAACACCGCTTGCATTTATTTCTAATTAAATTGGGGATACCATTTTGACTAATCCCGTTTAATCCCAATTTAATCCAAAAACCCCATTAATTAGGCCCATACAAAACACACAACACCCCCTCACCCTACAAAACACAGAATACCAATTTTCCCATAATTTTTCTATCATTTCATGTGTTTGTGCAATTACCCAAATTTAAGGGGGCTCATTTGCAAATATTGCATTAGGTGTCAACACCCCATTGGTTCAAACCAATGGAGAAGCCCTAATATTGACTAGTCAACCCAACCCTCACCCTTGCATGAGTAATTCCTCATGTCAAATCCTGACCACCCATTCAAAATGGGAGCATCATCACCACTCATTCCCATCAACCACCTCCTATTTAATGTCTCCTCAAGGTACCCTTTCCCAAGAAAGCCCTAATCCCCAAACCTAGGAAATCCCCCATCTTCCCTCTCCCCCCTCCTCACAAACACCAACGTAGCAAATTTTTCCCATTTCCTTTTTCTTCCTTCTTCTTCTTCTTCTTCTTCTTCTTCCTTCTTCTTCTTCTTCTTCTTCTTCTTCTTCTTCTTCTTCTTCCTCTTTACCTCTTTTCTTTTGTTCAAAAAAAAAACAAAATTGAACCTTCTTTCTTTCACCAAGCTACCCCGGCCGGCTCCCTACCCGGCCAACTGCCCCGGCCACTCCTCATTCTCCGACCAGCTCTTCCCTCTACTTCGTCGACATCATCCCTGCTGTAACCCGAAGCTCCACCGTCCCTCTGCAGTCCCGCCGGAGCAGCTCGATCCCGTCCCGCCGACGATGAGTAACAACGCCCACACCACCACCCTCGTCTTCGTCTTTCCCGACGAGATCCCCCGCACCGCCACCACTCACTGCCCCGAGCTCCACACCCCGGCCTCTTCCCCCGTTGTTCTCCACCGCCCCCGCTCGTCTCCACCTCCACGTCGAACCTCGACATTCCTCAACCGACCTCCCCCTGCCTGGACTCACCGGCTGCTGCTGCTCCTCCCACTGCAACTTTCCCCGGCGGCCAACTCGAAGCAGCACCACCACCATCATGAACAGCTCCACCACCATCACCATAGCTCGGCTTCTTCCCCTGCTCTTCCCTGCCCTGCCGACTGACATCACCCCGACCCAGCTCCCCCATCCACCGCCGGGATAGTCCCCCCCCGACTTCCCGAGCAACCAACAATACCCCCTCCTCCTCCATCATCTTCATTCCTTCGGCCATCCTCCTGCCTGAGCTCCTCCTCGACTCGCCTGAGACGACCACCACCAATCATCACCTTCATCATCAGCACCATCACGATCACCTTTCAATACCTTCTTCGTCGTCATCGTCGTCGACGTCTTCGCCGTCGTCGTGCACGCGCACAGGTACGATTTCTTCCCTCCCCTCGCGTACACGTACGCGTGTACGTACGTATGTATGTATGTATGTATGTATGCATATATGTATTAGTGAGTATGTATTATTCGTATATATATACGCGTATACATATATATAGTGTGTTTCTCTATTTAGTACATATGTATTCAACATATATTACTATATACGTATTCATATTATATGTTGTATACATAGTATATGTATGGGCTTAAACGTATTTTGGTACATATAAACATATATATATGTATAGTATATGTTTAGTAAAATATATTTTGGTACATATTTATACATATATATATGTAGCATATTATACGTTAATACGTATATATATATATATATATATATATATATATATATATATATATATATATATATACATATACAAGTATATAGTAAATGTATTTTATTGGTATATATATATATATATATATGATGTATTTCTCGAACTGGTATATATATATACATATGTATACGTATTGTACGTGCATCCCTAGTACCCTTTTTAATATATGTATATATGTACATAGTATAATTTGATTAGTATGTATATGTGTACATATATATAATAGTGTAAATTCATTAAGTGTATATATATATTATGTATGTAATTAATTGGTAATATTATGAGTGTACTATGTATATTTAAATATATACCTCTACTAGGTAACCCGAGTGTAAATACGGATACCCCGTAACTACACATGACCTTGTGACCCTGTGAACTGTTAGCAGACTGCCATGTATACTGACGTACTGGCGAGACCGGTATCCTTGACTGTCTGCCTTGCACAACATTTGTAGACACGACACCCATACAATTTGGCGCACACTCGACCCTAGTTGACCAGTGTCATACCTAGTGTGGCCCTGAGTTCCGTGCATTTTATTGAGTGCTAGTGTAATGTCTGATGCAATATTATATTTTATGATATGTCTATAGGACTGTTAGATTATCCAGACGATACTCTGGAACAGGACATTGGTGTTACCAGCTAAGGACCCAAGGCGAGTACATTCTCTGATAATTTTCCAATTATTTGATAATATCTATAATTCCAGTATCTAGAAATATTACATCTGATTCTTGACACTGTGCTACACGGACTAGTATATAGATTGGATCTGCAGTCATGAGATGTTACATTGATTATCGTATTGACATTGTACACGACATTGATATTTAGACCTTGTACATGATATATTGGATATTGCTCGTGTATCATGATGTGTCATGATTGGATCCACTATACTAGTTGGGGGCGGGGGAAATATTAGTAGATTATGTGATCATACCCAACTCTACATGCATCATAGCTCATCCCACATCTCACGTCGGGTGCGGCCTGACCATTACATGCCTCATAGCTGTTATATATGATTAGCCTGACCACTACTTGCATCATAGCTAACCAAATGGTTAGCCTGACCTTACATGAATCATAGCTAATCATATGTAACCAGTCTGATCTTGTTCCAAGCCGATCACATGATAGACTGATATTTCAAACACTTAGAATAGTTACAATTCTCTATTTTATATCATATACTACATCACCCGTATATGATATTGTACCTCGTTCTCTTCATTTCATATATGCACTGACTGTATCATATTGCCTATATTGCATGTCACTTTATATTGCCTGTCTCTTTATTATGCCATTGCACTTATTCATTGTCTTCTCTCAGTATATAGCATCATCTGTTTATTGTTTTATAGTCCTTATCAATTAAATGGAACTGTTATTTGAGATATACTTTGCTCCTTCCTGACTGAAAATATTTTTCTAGACTATGCCTTAAAGGACTGGTGTCCGACATTTATGGACCACAGGGTGAGTAGCTGCAGTTTTGGACTTTGTAGTTCAGTTGTGATTCCGGAAGGTCCAGCCGGAATCACTAGTTATCTAGTTAGTTCTTTTAGCAGATTATTTGGTACCGGATTTGTCTCCTGCGTACTTTGTTGAGACTTGGATTATATTGTTGAGTTAGATTATTTCTATTTAGACTTGTGTTGCATTTTACTTATTCTTTTGAGATCTTATCGTGCTGTAGTTATGTAATTGAGTATGTTGTTCATATTATATTGTGGTATCTGTGTCTCCTTATGGAGTTGGATGCTCGTGTGAGATTGTTTAGATAGCATCATCACCTAGACAGCGTTCTATCGCTGATGCTGCGGCGTAGGCTGGACGTACCCACGTACTCGTGCCCCAAATTTCGGGTGCGGGTCGTGACAACCTCTCCCTCTTCTTATATATAACATCTCTCCTCTCGAAAATCCTAACCCTAATTCATCCTCCCTCTCCCCGACCTAGACCTCCACGCCGCCCTCGACGCCACCCCGCCCCACCGTATACCAAGTATATCAAAAGGTGCACGCAGGGTACCCGGACACGTGAGAGTTCGCAAAAACTGATTCAGATGCGTGTGTGCGTCGAAATCAGCCCGTATCCGCGGACAATCCCCGTGTCGCAACTTTTGCGAAAGCCGTGCGCATTTTGTGTACGTTCGTCAGATTAAGATGAGACTTGCGCCACTGGACTCATGGTAACGTGCTGGTCCTGTGACCCAATTTTCGCACAATTATGAGACAGTTGACCAAGTTGCCAATTGGCGGGCCCTACGGTTGACTTTTTGGGCGAATTTGTGTTCGGCTCACCGGAATCCAAAATTGGACGTACCGTTGACTTCGTATTGACATTTAGAATTGGTTTGACCTATAATTTGTCCCATTTAGAGATCTTTATCCCTGGCACGCTTTTCGGTGTAAAGTGGGCCACATGTGGACCCTACTTTGACCCAAAATTGCCGTTTTGCTCCTGTGTCCAAATTGGACGAAAGGGAAGTGCTTTTTAGCTATTTTTCTTATTCTGGGAACGTTGGTGATATTTATTTCAACATCTGGAGATATTTGTTCTGAGGTCATGGCTTCCGATCCTGTGTGTTGGACTTCTGGACGTTACACTTTACAGCTTTCTTACCAGGCAAGATACCTTGCCAAATTATTTACAGTACTTTGCATGCTTTTTATATTTCTTTTTATTCATTACCTATGTAGTTTCGTTCAGTTATATTCATTGCATGTGTAGTTCGTTCAGTCATTACTATATATATTAGATATGTTGATACACACTTGACACCTAGTATCATGAGAGGATAATCATTAGGCGTATGGGCTTTTAACCACTCTGATAAACCGTAGTATATAGTTCGCACTACGGACGTGTGTTGCGTTGGTCGCTACCCCCGAGATATGTCAATTTATGTAGAGTAGCGCTGGTCGCTACCCCCGAGGTATGACGATTTCTGATGTCCACTGGCGGGTGTGTGAGTTGTGAGGCTTAGATCGAGTAGCCTACCCTTGCCCATACGTCGAAAAGTTGTCCTCATTTGCATTCATATAGATTGTCTTGTACAGCGTACTTATATATTTTCAAACATTATGCATGTTCACTGTAATCAATTGGCTTACTTCTATGTATCTTGTTACGTCCCTCTGAGGACCTGGTCCCTTTCCAGGTGTATCTGTTCTTGAGTATTCGCAGGAGCACAGATTTCGATGGTTACATATGTTTCGAGGATGTCTTCTCTTCGAGCCCCGTGGTCGTTAGCTGGTATTCTTATATTATGTTTATTGTGTTGTACTTTTCCATTCGAGTTGGTAGTGGATTTGTTTCCATCGAACTATCATCCTTAGATACTTATATTGAGATCTAGTTTCATAGATACTAGTTATTTATTTATATTGATTTTCTGTGGATGAGATTTAGATTGTACCCTGTAACTTGTGATAGATTTTATACCACTTGTTGATTTGATATTCATATTACAGCGTACGTATGGATTTTGGTTTCCATATATTGGAGTTGCCATATCCATGCGGCTGGCATGCTTACTTGTCCTAGTCCTATGTATTTTGGGACTGGGGCGTGACAGGTGGGCAGCTCAGGAGATTTCACTGACGACACAGATTCTATGGGTGGACTTCAGCCAGAGGTTTGAGACTCGGTACTACGATACGGTGTCACGTTATGACTTGCAACAGAGGTTTAACGACCTCAAGCGGATGAGTAGGACCGTCGACGGCTATGCAGCAAAGTTCTACAGGCTCAGTCGGTTTGTTCCCACCTTGGTGGCGACCGAGTTGGACGGGCAAGGAGGTTCCTACAGGGACTTCATCTGGAGATCATTCTGGAAGTATAGCAGCATGAGTTCCAGACTTTCGATGCTGTAATGAGAGCAACAATGAGGCACGAGTACACCTCCCAGAGGATAGTCGACAGAGTTGGGGGCCAGAAGAGGCCTCATATTCAGAGGGGATCTTCTACCCAGTCTTTGACACAAGCTATGGCAGTTCAATCTTTGTCGATCGGGTCTCCAATGAGAGCAACTTTGGCACAACAGTCTTCTCAGACTCGTCCTCAGCAACAGAGGCAGTCATCTTCAGTCTGGTGTTCCCACTGTGGAAAGCCAGGACACGTCTTCGCAGAGTGCTGTAGTGAACAGGGTTTGTGTCTAGAGTATGGTAGAGCAGGACACATGGTTAGCACTTGTCCCCGGAGGGCTTCAGTTGGATCATCATCTGTCTAGTCAGCAGCTTTGCAGTTTAGGGCACCAACACCGACACAGCAACATGAGGCCCCGAGGTCTTTACCGATGAAGTCTCAGATGTTCTAGCAGCAGAGGCCACAGCAGTATGCACAGGCTCAGGGTCAGGCTAGGTAGAGAGGCCAACAGCAGAGGGGACCAACGCCCAGAGGAAAAGGAAAGGATTTCAGGATATCTTACGAGGAGGTGTTCGTGGCTGGAGAGGTGGTTGCAGGTATCATTCTCATTCATTCATATTCAGCTTCAGTTTTATTTGATTCTGGCGTATCGCACTCGTTAATATCTGAACGATTTGCGACATGAATTGGCTTGAAGTCCGAGTCCTACCTGTAAGGTTGAATATACTTACTGGTAAAGGTCTTGTGGGAGAAGATCAATTTTATGCCTTGTGTCGAGTCATAGTGTGTGGTAGAGAGTATCATGTTAGGCTGATAGAGTTTCCAATGGACGATTATGATTTAGTCCTAGGAATTGATTGGTTGAGTGTGCGATATGTGATAATAGATTATCGTGCTGGCAAAGTTATCTTTCGTGTTCATGGCAAGGAGGAGTTATCATTTTCGAAAGGCGAGGTAGAGTCTCCATCAATTATCATGAGGATGGCAGTAGACGAGGAGGTACAGTTTTCTAGAGTTGTTTTTGGGTTCCCAGACGTATTTTTCGACGAGCTTTCAGGCATGCCGCCAGTTAGAGACGTGGAGTTCCATATCGATTTGATTCAAGGGACGAAGTCAGTTTCAGAGAGAGTCTACATGATGTCACTATCAGAGTCGGAGATTCTGTACGAGATGATAGAGGAGTTGAGGACCAAGGAATTCATTCGTGCTAGTGGATCACCTTGGGGAGCCCCATTACTTCTTGTTAAGAAGAAGGATGGTTCATCACGTTTGTGTGTTGATTATCACACATTAAATGCGGTGACCATTAAGAACAAGTATCCTTTACCCAGGATAGATAACTTGTTTGATCAGCTCAGCGAGGCAGCTATATTTTTTAAGATCGATTTGCGATCTGGGTATCATCAGAGCATAGTCAGAGAGCAGGATATACCCAAGACGACGTTCAGATCTAGATATGGCTATTGGGAGTTCCTAGTTATGCCATTTGGAGCGACCAATGTGCCAGCGATATTCATGGATCTTATGAATCGCATCTTCATACCTCACCAAGACCAGTTTGTGATAGTGTTTATTGATGATATCTTGGTCTACAGTCAGAATGAGGTAGAGCATGAACGATATCTTTGTATAGTAATTCAGACTCTTCGGGAGAACCAGCTATATGCGAGGTTCAACAAATAATATTTCTGGCTAGATCACATCTCATTCTTGGGTCACATCATTTTCGGTGGAGGCGTAGAGGTAGATCCCAAGAAGGTAGAGGCTATCGAGAGTTGGCCAGTACCTAGTACAGTTTCGGAGGTGCGTAGTTTTCTGTGATTAGCAGGCTACTACAGGCAGTTTATGACAGACTTTGCTAGGATTTTCGCACAATGGACACGACTGACGTGTAAGGACGTACGCTTTGATTTGTCATATGCTTGTCAAGTTTCTTTCAAAGTTCAAGAGGAGTTTTATTTTGGCTCCTATTCTAACACTTCCTGTTGGAGCAGGAGGGTTCACGGTTTACTGCGATGCATCAGGCATTGGGCTAGGGTGTGTCCTTATGTAGCATGGTAGGATTATTGCTTATGCGTCTTGGCAGCTTCGAGACCATGAGAAGAATTACTCGACCCAAAGACCCTGGCTGATCCAAAGACCCTAGACATACAATATAACACAACAATACAGACATCAGATATTACGCATTAACTACATACGGTTAAGACGCTATTCTTGAATACTGTCGCGAGTTCACTGTTGCTTGAGTACAGCGTCACGTGTGCACGTAGCTAGGGTGTACACGTGTTCTGTCTTCGGTTAACATGTGTCTCGAGGCAATAATTATCTAGTTACGGGTTGACCATGATTACTGTTCTGTGTGGACACGTCTCTACTTTCCATATTCAAACATACTAGGTTTATATCCAGGTGTTTCAAATGAATTACTTGTCCCTGATAACTGGTCATTAATTTAGACTAATTATTTATTAATTAATGTCTAATTAATATCAACTTCCATGCATAAAATATTAACTAGGTTTATAAGCTATCAATACATTTCCATACCGACACGGCGACACGAAGGAGAAGTACTAGGACACAAGAGAGACGGGTTCCACGAACGAGTACCTGATCGACCGAGCGAGGGGGTCCGCTCGCTGGTCGGCTGTTCCCTCCGACGAGGGTGGCTCCGGTCAACGTGGACGGATTCGGCCTGCTGTGTACAATAGTGGCGGGGTTTGCAGTCGCGGATAAAGTGACTGGGCGCGACGACAGCGGCTGGACCGACGTCGGGGTGATGGTCCGGTCGCGGGGGTTGGTCGGGGTCGGCCTCGCGGGTGGTTCGACGGCGCTGGAGGGTGGTGGGAAGCAGTCGGGATTGGGACAGCGGCTCGGGTGGCGTCAGGCGGCGTCTGGCGGGTTCAGGCGGCGTCAGGCGGGTTCAGGCGACGTCAGGCGGAGTGGGGGCTGGGGTTTTTGCAGTCGGGGAGGGTTCGACCCGGCTTGGGTGGTCTTGGGATGGATGGATTGGTGATGTCGGTTGGTTGGTAATGGTGTTCCGGCGGAGAGACGGCGGTCCGAGGGTGAAGTGGGGGTGGTCCGGTGAGTCAGGGGCGGTTCAGTCCAGCAGGGGTGGTCGGGGATGGTAGGGGTTCGGCTAGGGTTGAGCAAAGAGGGTGAAGGTGTTAGGGTTTCAATAATAATAGGAAGAGTTGTTTATATAGGAGTGTTTATGGCCTGAGACCTCGGGCCTTGGGCTTGTCTGGGCTCCTTGGGGTGGGGTATGGTCCTCATGATTGGTATACATGGCTCGGTTATGACTTGTTTCGGGGTGATCTGGGCCTCAATTTAATTTAGATTACAAACAAGTTCATTAGGCATTAGGGGAAGGTCGGGTTTAAATGAAATAATACTTAGGTGTTCATGAGCTGGGGTCTGGTCCTCAAGACCACAGTGGTATCTGCACTTAAGCTCTGGAGGAATTATCTGTATGGTGAGCGGGGTGGAGATCTTCATCGATAATAAGAGATTGAGGTATGTGTTCACGCAGAGGGACCTCAACATGCGATAGAGGAGATGGCTGGAGTTACTGACAGATTATGATATTGATCTTTAGTATCGTCCATGGAAGGCCAACATCGATGCAAATGCCTTAAGCAGGAGAGCAGGAGCCTAATTCTTGATGGAGCAGCGTCACATCCTAGACGATCTTCAGGAGATGGACATCGAGGTAGTGTTACCTGGGGATGCGGGCTTGATGGCAGGGTTGCAGCTCCAGTCTACTATAGTTGAGAGGATTATGGCAGCACAGTCAGGTGATGCCATGCTACAATGACTCAAGGCAGAGTGTGAGGCAGGATGCCGAGTAGAGTTTATCATTCATGGGGATGAGACTCTCAGATTCAGAAGTTGACTTCGTGTGCCGAGTGGAGAGATATCTGGCACGAGGTTATGGCAGAGGCCCACGGTTCCAGTTTTCAGTTCACCCAGGAGGGAAGAAAATGTATTGTGATATTTGTCAGCACTTCTGGTGGAATGAGATGAAGAGGAAGATAGCATGGTTTGTCTCTCGGTGTTTAGTCTTGCAGCAGGTTAAGGCTGAGCATCATAGACGAGCAGGACTTCTTTAGCCTTTACCAATTCTGTAGTGGAGATAGAAGCACATTACTATGGACTTTGTGACTGGTCTTACTAGATCCCCGACTGGTAGAGATGTCGTTTGGGTGATAGTGGATCGAATTACGAAGGTTTCTCACTTCCAACCATTCAGAGTCGGACAATCTACTAAGCAGCTGGCTGAGATATATATGAGACAGATTGTCAAACTATATGGTGTTCCAGTTAGTATAGTCTCAGACAGGGATTCCAGATTTACTTTCCATTTCTGGCAGAGCCTTTATCAAAGTTTAGGCACCCATCTGAGGTTAAGTTTAGCTTACCATCCACAGACAGATGGTCAGTCGGAGTATACGATTCAGACCTTGGAGGATATGCTTCAATCATGTACTCTAGACTATGGTGGCTCCTGGGAGGATCACTTATATTTAGTAGAGTTATCCTACAACAACAGCTTCCAGAGAAGTATTCAGATGGCACCCTTTGAGGCATTGTATGGTAGGAGATAGATCACTATTAGCTTGGGATGATATCAGCAAGAGGCAGATGCTTGGGCCCGAGATTATAGCTCAATCAGTTGAGGTTGTCAAACAGATCAGAGATCATCTTAGAGTAGCTCAGGATTGTCAGCATCATTGGACATATTTGCATCGACGACATCTTGAGTTCTCTATCGGCGACCACGTATTTATTAGGATTTTGCCTACCTGTGGAGTTATCAGATTCAGAGTACGGGTAAAGATTAGTCCTAGATTTATCGGTTCGTTCGATATTCTCGAGCGCGTAGGAGATGTCTCCTATAGATTAGCTCTTCCATCGTTGCTTCACGAGGTACATGATGTCTTTCACGTATCTTAGTTGCGTCGGTATATTCCAGATTTGAGCCATATCCTAGATCATTCGGAGTTGGTCATTGGTACCGACCTATCGTATGAGGAGAGGCCCGTATCTATTTTGGACCAGAGGGAGAAGGTTCTCAAGAACCGGACTATCCGACTAGTTCGAGTTTCTTGGGGTCATCACTCACCGGGTGAGTCAACATGGGAGCACGAGGATGATATCCGTGCTCGTTATCCTTATTTTTTTCACTCAGTAGGTATGTTATATCATCTCCTCCGTATCTTATCCTAGCTTGTGTGTGATTGTTATTTATTGTAGCTTGTAGTTGCTTTTATGTTTCCTTGTTCCATTTACCTGTTAGGATTTCATAATTATATGAGTTTTCCTTCCAGTTATTGATAGCATGCTTTCTTGGTTTTTATTGTTGGATTTAGAGCCTTATTGAAATTTCGAGGACAAAATTTTTCTAAGGGAAGAGTTTTAAGACTCGTCTCATTGTATCTGTAGTGGTATATAGATACATATTATTATGTACTATGTTTTATTAAATCTCGTGGAATCTCAAAAAAATTCAAATTTGAAACTTTACTATCCGACCGACATACCGACGATATACTCCGGCATACCGGCGGTATACTCCGGCACATCGACGACATACCGTTCAGCAGATATTTATTTTACTTTTGAGATTTTTTAAGATATTTTTGTGAGATATTTTCGTGAATAGTGTTCAATACTTTCTATTATCCATTGGTTTCTTGGTTTTATTTTGAGTGGTCGATATTAATTTAATTCGTTATCGCTGACGAGGCATATCGGATGGTCACGATTAAATTACCTCTTTTATATATATGAGTTGATTTTCTCTCTCCTATCTCTTTTCTTTCTTTCTTTCTTTCTTCACTTCTTTATTTTCTCTCATTTTCTCGTGAGATCCAGGAGCTTGGTCTTGAGGCCTAAGAGTGTGGTTTCTGAACCCCTCTTGGTGGTGGAGTTGAAGGTTAAAACTGGGACCCTGACTTGAGGCAAGTACATCTTGCCAAAATCTTGAACGACTTTACCTTGTTGCATTTTTTTATTTCCTTGGTGGTTTATGCTTAGAATTATATGCTAGTGGTTTTTGTTTAATATGTTTCTCTAGTGATTTTTCGTCATGGGCGAGTTTCAGAAAATGGTTTTGAGCTTGTTTTAACTTTTCCGGTAGAAACCATGATATTTACTGGTTAGGTAACTCGATGTCAAAAACGATAACCGGAATGATTGCCATGAGACTTAGTATATATGTTATATAAGACTTACCATTAGACTTGACATCTTGCTAGACCAGTTTCTGTTAAGTTTCAGAACGTGATTTCGGTTCCGAAATACCCGTCTTGATTTGACTTTTTCTAGAATTGCCTATGGGAACCAGCATACTGATGGTATACTGGTGTATACCGATGTTATACCTATTTGGCCTGACTTGGAATCCTAGAACCTGTTGTGACTTGGACTGGCATACCTACGGTATACTATAGTATACAGACGATATACCAATTTATTGAAATCCAAACTTGCTGTATATTTTTCTATCTCTAAACCGGCATACCGACAATATACTGGAGTATACCAATAGTGTACCGATTGCCCTGACTCATTCTTCTTGTCTTCCTTGATTTGCCTTGGACGGCATACCAATGATATACTGTAGTATACTGACGGTATAACTGTCATGTACTCTTTTGTATGCGTTTTGTTTTTTATTGTACTTTTTACTATTTTTTGATTGGCGCTTGTGCGCATATTGGATGTATATATTTTCTTGTTTTCTCGGCTACATTTGTCTCTATGTTTACCTGACCAGTCACAGCTTCATGTATAGTTTGGGACACCTACCCATTATACCCAGTCCCGGCTTCATGTATAGTTTGTGACACCTACCAATTGTACACTTGTCTTGTACATTCTTGATAGTGACCCATCGTGGTGCACTCCTGTGCATTGCTTGTAGCATTCTTAGCTTGACATTATGTATAGTTTTGGGGCCACTTACCCATTATACACCTGCCGTGTATAGTTTTGGGGACACATACCTGTCACACCCGATTCCAGATTTAATATTTCTTGAATTTCTAGAATTTAATTTTTTCTGATAATGTATTTTTGTTGTTGAGAGTGACTACCCGAGACCAGTAGAATATCCATTGGCATTGCCATAGATTCGATTTAGAACCCGCATATAGAATGGACACTTGGATCGGTTCATTTGACTGAACCCATGACTAAACAATTTTCCTCTCCTCTTAGTATATATATGAGTATTTTCTCTCTCCTCACTCATTTTCTCATTCCACTCTTCTTGCTTCCTTCTTCCTCCCCTTCTTCAAGCTCACTCTAGCCAAACCCTAGCCTTAAGGAGAAGTTTATATGACTTGGACCGAGAGAGGTAGAGCCTAGGAGCCACACAAGGCATATACATCTTGCTCACTAGTGAAGCCTTGATTTTTGAATTTTTATATATATGTTATTTTAAAAATATATTTGATGGAAAATATTCTCATTGAGTTGATGATCATATTTAGTTCTTGGAGTTTTGAATTTTGATGAGTATATTTGAGTAGATCTGAATTTGAAGTATAGGATTTTTATAAGTTTCATGAATTTTTCATGGTTTTGATATACTAAAATATATTATTTTAGAAAAAATAGTTTTTGTTGTTGTTGATGGAGCACTTTATTTCTAGCATTTTGGCTTTTGTTTCACTTAATTTGGAGTTAAAATGAAGTTTTTATGAAGAAAATAATTTTTCAGTTTTTTGGAGTTTCTGCCATGGCTAAACCTGTTATTTGGAGAAGACGAAGTTCTCATGCAACTAGCATCATAAGCGGCCGAGAGTCCTATGTGGCCTGGACTCTTTGTCACATAGCCAACCTGTCACGCCCCAGTCCCAAAATATACAGGACCAGGCCACGTGGCAATACCCAGCTGACACGTCTCCGAGGATATCCCAATTTAATGGATCCACGAAGAGTGCTACGCTGTCCTACAATACTAACATGTACAATATTAGTCAATAACAGGTAATCTAATCTCATCCATAATATAAATCAACAAGAAGTACTAAATAAACTGCTGGATGATAAATACCAGTCTCAAGATATCATAGTACAACCAGTAAAGTCTGGTGGGAACAAACCCACTACTATGACGAAATAAAGTACTGAAATGAGATATGAAAGATAAAGAATAGGGCATCAGCTCTAGATAATGATGCACCCAATCTAGGCTGGAGGCCTACCAACTGGTCACAAAAACTCTGACGGCTGCACCTATAACTCCTTAGCTGTAGCGAATCTCGTCTCCTGTCCGGGGCCGTATACTGTGGGGTAGAAAGCCTCGTCCAAATCTGAAAAGGTACCAGGTCCTCAGAGGGACGTAACAAGATACAAAGAAATATGCCATATATAAATACTAAATAAAGTAAATACAATAAAGGGTGTGCTAACCATCTAAGTGAATGCAATGTGAGGACAACTGTGAGTATATGGGAAGGTGTAGGCTAGATATATGCTGACGTAATTCACCAGTCGTGACAACCGGCTAGTATATACCACACATGCCCCCTATAACACGGGCGCATGAATACAATAACGTCCGACGTTCTATAGAGTGTGGTATCTGTAATATCACCAAGTAACGTCCAACACTCTACAGAACGTGGTATCAGTAATATATATATACGTCCGTATCACTCCGTCGAGTGCGATGTCAGTGTAAAGGAGTGGGGTATCCCATATGCCTACTAGTCGTCCTCCCCGCCCAATGTAGATATACAAGTCAAATAATTGACGCGCATACCCCCTTATCTAAATGCCAAGTCTCTATACTGAAATATTCCTGAATTTCTTGCTAACCGTAATGCATGTCGCACGTGGCGATAGCTAGTCGAGCACACGAACTCGCATCCCAACATGAGATTTGTCACTACGACTACGTGTAAAAGTGTCAGGTCTTGGAAGATAACAGGGTATCCTCCAATAGGGTGAGTCTGCTAATGACTAAGTCAATGTATACTAATCTTCGACGTATCCGTCGAATGCACCCGAGACAATCTCGGACGCGCACAGTTGTATAAAGCAAAACAACAAGCATACAATACAACATTTGCATAATTTAAATTAGACAGTAAAATATGGCAAGGTATCTTGCCTGAGTCTTCAAGAGGTGAATGCCAAAAGCCAGCTCCTGTAGCGTCTCCTGGCTGATCCAAAGACCCTAGACATACAATATAACACAACAATACAGACATCAGATATTACGCATTAACTACATACGGTTAAGACACTATTTTTGAATACTGTCGCGAGTTCACTGTTGCTTGAGTACAGCGTCACGTGTGCACGTAGCTAGGGTATACACGTGTTCCGTCTTCGGTTAACATGTGTCTCGAGGCAATAATTATCTAGTTACTGGTTGACCATGATTACTGTTCTGTGCGGACACGTCTCTATTTTCCATGTTCAAACATACTAGGTTTATATCCAGGTGTTTCAAGAGAATTACTTATCCCTGATAACTGGTCATTAATTTAGACTAATTATTTATTAATTAATATCTAATTAATATCAACTTCCATGCATAAAATATTAACTAGGTTTATAAGCTATTAATACATTTCCATATCGACACGATGACACGAAGGAGAAGTACTAGGACACAAGAGAGACAGGTTCCACGGACGAGTACCTGATCGACCGAGCGAGGGGGTCCGCTCGCTGGTCGGCTGTTCCCTCCGACGAGGGTGGCTCCGGTCAACGTGGACGGATCCGGCCTACTGTGTACAACAGTGGCGGGGTTTGCAGTCGCGGATACAGTGACTGGGCGTGACGACAGCGGCTGGACCGGCGTCGGGGTGATGGTCCGGTCGCGGGGGTTGGTCGGGGTCGGCCTAGCGGGTGGTTCGACGGCGCTGGAGGGTGGTGGGAAGCAGTCGGGATGGGGACAGCAGCTCGGGTGGCGTCAGGCGGCGTCTTGCGGGTTCAGGCGGCGTCAAGCGGAGTGGGGGCTGGGGTTTTAGCAGTCGGGGTGGGTTCGACTCGTCTGGGGTGGTCGGGGGATGGATGGATTGGTGATGTCGGTTGGTTGGTAATGGTGTTCCGGCAGAGAGGCGGCGGTCCGGGGGTGAAGTGGGGGTGGTCCGGTGAGTCAGGGGCGGTTCAGTCCGGCAGGGGTGGTCGGGGATGGTAGGGGTTCGGCTAGGGTTGAGCAAAGAGGGTGAAGGTGTTAGGGTTTCAATAATAATAGGAAGAGTTGTTTATATATGAGTGTTTATGGCCTGGGACCTCGGGCCTTGGGCTTATCTGGGCTCCTTGGGGTGGGGTATGGTCCTCATAATTGGTATACAGGGCTCGGTTATGACTTGTTTCGGGGTGATCTGGGCCTCAATTTAATTTAGATTACAAACAAGTTCATTAGGCATTAGGGGAAGGTCGGGTTTAAATGAAATAATACTTAGGTGTTTATGGCCTGGGGTCTGGTCCTCAAGACCACAGTGGTATCTGCACTTAAGATCTGGAGGAATTATCTGTATGGTGAGCGGGGTGGAGATCTTCATCGATAATAAGAGATTGAGGTATGTGTTCACACAGAGGGACCTCAACATGCGGTAGAGGAGATGGCTTGAGTTACTGACAGATTATGATATTGATCTTTAGTATCGTCCATGGAAGGCCAACATCGTTGCAGACGCCTTAAGAAGGAGAGCAGGAGCCTAATTCTTGATGGAGCAGCATCACATCCTGGACGATCTTCAGGAGATGGACATCGAGGTAGTATTACCTAGGGATACGGGCTTGATGGCAGGGTTGCTGGTCCAATCTACTATAGTTTAGAGGATTATGGCAGCACAGTCAGGTGATGCCAGGCTACAATGACTCAAGGCAGAGTGTGAGGCAGGATGCCGAGTAGAGTTTATCATTCATGGGGATGGGACTCTCAGATTCAGAAGTTGACTTTGTGTGCCGAGTGGAGAGATATCTAGCACGAGGTTATGTCAGAGGCCCACGGTTCCAGTATTCAGTTCACCCAGGAGGGACGAAAATGTATTATGATATTTGTCAACACTTCTGGTGGAATAAGATGAAGAGGAAGATAGCATGGTTTGTCTCTCGGTGTTTAGTCTTGCAGTAGGTTAAGGCTGAGCATCATAGACGAGCAGGACTTCTTTAGCCTTTACCAATTCTGTAGTGGAGATAGAAGCACATTACTATGGACTTTGTGACTGGTCTTACTAGATCCTCGACTGGTAGAGATGTCGTTTGGGTGATAGTGGATCGAATTACGAAGGTTTCTCACTTCCAACCATTCAGAGTCGGACAATCAACTAAGCAGCTGGCTGAGATATATATGAGACAGATTGTCAAACTGTATGGTGTTCCAGTTAGTATAGTCTCAGACAGGAATTCCAGATTTACTTTCCATTTCTGGCAGAGCCTTTATCAAAGTTTAGGCACCCATCTGAGGTTAAGTTTAGCTTACCATCCGCAGACAGATGGTCAGTCGGAGTATACGATTCAGACCTTGGAGGATATGCTTCAATCATGTACTCTAGACTATGGTGGCTCCTGGGAGGATCACCTATATTTAGTAGAGTTATCCTACAACAACAGCTTCCAGAGAAGTATTCAGATGGCACCCTTTGAGGAATTGTCTGGTAGGAGATAGATCACTATTAGCTTGGGATGATATCAGCAAGAGGCAGATGCTTGGGCCCGAGATGATAGCTCAATCAGTTGAGGTTGTCAAACAGATGAGAGATCATCTTAGAATAGCTCAGGATTGTCAGCATCATTGGACATATTTGCATCGACGACATCTTGAGTTCTCTATCGGCGACCATGTATTTATTAGAATTTTGCCTACCTGTGGAGTTATCAGATTCAGAGTATGGGTAAAGATTAGTCCTAGATTTATCGGTTCGTTCGATATTCTCGAGCGCGTAGGAGATGTCTCCTATAGATTAGCTCTTCCATCGTCGCTTTACGAGGTACATGATGTCTTTTACGTATCTTAGTTGCGTCGTTATATTCCAAATTTGAGCCATATCCTAGATCATTCGGAGTTGGTCATTGATACCGACCTATCGTATGAGGAGAGGCCCGTATCTATTTTGGACCAGAGGGAGAAGGTTCTAAAAAACTGGACTATCCGACTAGTTCGAGTTTCTTGGGGTCATCACTCACCGGGTGAGTCAACATGGGAGCACGAGGATGATATCCGTGCTCGTTATCCTTATTTTTTTCACTCAGTAGGTATGTTATATCATGTCCTCCGTATCTTATCCTAGCTTGTGTGTGATTGTTATTTATTGTAGCTTGTAGTTGCTTTTATGTTTCCTTGTTCCATTTACCTGTTAGGATTTCATAGTTATATGAGTTTTCCTTCAAGTTATTGATAGCATGCTTTCTTGGTTTTTATTGTTGGATTTAGAGCCTTATTGAAATTTTGAGGACAAAATTTTTCTAAGGGAAGAGTTTTAAGACTCGTCTCATTGTATCTGTAGTGGTATATGGATACATATTATTATGTACTATGTTTTATTAAATCTCGTGGAATCTCAAAAAAATTCAATTTTGAAACTTTACTATCCGACCGACATACCGACGATATACTCCGGCATACCGGCGGTATACTCCGGCACATCGACGACATACCGTTCAGCAGATATTTATTTTACTTTTGAGATTTTTTGAGATATTTTTGTGAGATATTTTCGTAAATAGTGTTCAATACTTTCTATTATCCATTGGTTTCTTGGTTTTATTTTGAGTGGTCGATATTAATTTAATTCGTTACGTGGATCGCTGACGAGGCATATCGGACGGTCACGATTAAATTATCTATTTTATATATATGAGTTGATTTTCTCTCTCCTATCTCTTTTCTTCTCTTGGCACCTTCACTTGATGATAACCCGATCTCAAGTCAATCTTTGTGAACACCACTGCTTCTGTCAGCTGGTCGAATAAATCATCAATCCGCGGCAGGGGGTACTTTTTCTTGATAGTCAGAGCATTAAGGGCTATGTAATCAATGCACATGCGTACTGTTCCATCCTTCTTGGGTATGAACAACACTGGTGCTCCCCATGGTGATGCACTAGGACGGATAAATCTCTTGTTCTGTAACTCCTCTAATTGTAGCTTCAGCTCATCTAACTCCTTCTTCGCCAATCGATATACATTAGAAGATACCGGCGCTACTCCGGGTACTAGCTCGATGGTAAACTCCACGTCTCTATCTGGCGGTAAGCCTGGCAGTTCTTCGTGGAATACATCCTCAAATTCTGCATTTATTGGTGGGGGTGCAATCTCCATAGCCATGCAAGTTTCCGTTCCTTGTTCGACGGTCCCTCGCATGTACTCGAACTCCGGTTGATCTGGCGGTCTAAAGGTGACGCTACCATTCCGGCAGTTCAGTACAGCATTATACTGGCTTAACCAGTCCATGCCTAACACAACATCAAAGTACGGCATAAGCAATACCAAGAATCGTGCTCTTATCTCCCTACCACATACAACTACCGAGCACGTTCTGATAGTGCTAGTAACCGGCACGATACCTCCTCCGGTAAGAATCTTCCAACTCTTAGGTAAGGGGGAGGTCGCTACTCTATGCATTGCTATAAATCTACTAGATATAAATGACAATGTAGCTCCAGAATCAAACAATACAATTGCAGGTAATGATGCAACTAAGATGGTACCTGTGATAGCTTCCCCTTCTGTTTCCTCCTCAGTAGCTGCTAATGCAAAGGCTTGTCCCTGCCTCTGTCCTCCTGTATGTTGTCGGTTCTGGTTGAACTGTACTTCCTGTGGGGCCAAGGGTGGTCCCCTCTGAAATCCTCCGGGTGCTGGTGGTCGCTGGCCTCCTGGTGGGGGTAGTATCCTCGGGACTGGTGCTGCTGGCCTCTGTCCTGTTTGCAGTGCTGCCTCTCTGCGCTGCGGGCAATCCCGGACAAGGTGCTGACTTGATCCACATATCATGCACAATCCCAACTTCTTCCAACAATATTTAATGACATGTCCCTTCTTGCCACAATAGTGACAAGTCGGAAGCTCCTGCTGTGGGTATGACGCTGCCCTCTGCTGTGTCTATGCTCCGGGATGACGGATCGGTCCTCCTGCTCTGGGCTAGACTCTGGCTGGTGTAGTCGTGCCAGAACGTCTAGCTCCTCTGATGATGGCCTCCTAGATTCTCGTCTCTACAAGAACATCTTCATAAGAAATTCTCGCCTGTGTAGTGGTATACCTCTATAGCTCAAAATTGAGGCCGTGATAAAATCTCTGGGCTTTCTCAAGATCATTGGGTATCAGGATGACACCAAATCTGCTAAGGCGGCTGAATTCTGTATCATATGAATCAACAGTCATATTTTCCTGCTTTAGATGTAGGAATTGGGAGTACAGGGCATTTCTGACTGTAACTGAAAAATACTTCGTATTGAAATATTCTAGGAACTGTTCCCAAGTCTGGTTCTTGCCTATACTGCGCTCAATTGAATCCCACCAGTGATGGGCGTTGCCTTTTAGTTGGGCCCTCACCGCGGTCATCCAAAGGTCGGGGTGCAGTTGTGAAGCCTCTAGTAACATCTCCGTGTTGGCGACCCAATCGGAGATCTGCTCGGCAGTCTCATTGCCCGAGATAGTATCTGGTCCCATCTGTCGGAACCATCTAACAGTGCCACCTGTCTGGGCTGGTGGAGGTGCTGGTACTGGTATTGGGGCAGGTATCCTCTCTAGTACTGTCATCAGACTCTGTCACAATATCTCTGTCTGCTGCCACTGTGCTTGCATCATCGCCTGGAAGAACTGAAGCATCTGTGGCTGGCCGTCTAGCTATGGCATCTGGGGTGGATAAGGTGGAGGCGGTGGTAGTGGAATCTCCGGATGTGCAGTAGGTGTCTCCTCAGATGTCAGCCTCTCAGTCTGCAGCATCGGTGTAGCTCCAGAAGTCTGACGCTCACAATGTTGGGTGGGGATTGTCTGGGAAGTCTGTCCCTCGGGCTGCGGTATAGGATTGCCCTGCGATGTCTCGTACCAATATATCAGCGGGGTCTGTAGCGGGGGTTGCCCTTGGGGTACCTCCTCTCCTTGAGTGGTGTTATCTGGCATTGTGGCACAGGGTGCTCCTCGTCCACTGCGCAAATTCATCTTGCTGCAAGAGATAGGACTTCATTAAAGAGTACGAGAACAAATAAACCGGATGCAGATATTTAGAAGCAGTATAAAGGAAGTTCAAAGGCGAATCAAAAGTGGATGAAACCTAATAATTTCTATCATATTACAGGCTCGTTGGGCATGTTACCATACCACAAGCGAAAAAAGTTGACCTGTATGGGCCACCACTAAAACCATGTCATGCCCCAGTCCCAAAATATACAGGACCAGGCCACGTGGCAATAGCCAACTGACACGTCTTCGAGGATATCCCAATTTAATGGATCCACGAAGAGTGCTACGCTATCCTACAATACTAACATGTACAATATTAGTCAATAACAGGTAAAATCTAATCTCATCCATAATATAAATCAACAAGAAGTACTAAATAAACTGCTGGATGATAAATACCAGTCTCAAGATATCATAGTACAACCAGTAAAGTCTGGTGGGAACAAACCCACTACTATGACGAAATAAAGTACTAAAATGAGATATGAAAGATAAAGACTAAGGCATCGGCTCTAGATAATGATGCACCCAATCTAGGCTGGAGGCCTACCAACTGGTCACGAAAACTCTGACGGCTGTACCTCTAACTCCTCAGCTGTAGCGAATGTCGTCTCCTGTTCGGGGCCGTATACTGTGGGGTAGAAAGCCTCGTCCAAATCTGGAAAGTACCAGGTCCTCAGAGGGACGTAACAAGATACATAGAAATATACCATATATAAATACTGAATAAAGTAAATACAATAAAGGGTGTGCTAACCATCTAAGTGAATGCAATATGAGGACAACTGTGAGTATATGGGAAGGTGTAGGCTAGACATATGCTGACGTAATTCACCAGTCGTGACTGTAAACCCCCTCACCCAAAATTAGGCCTACTTTGCTTAGATAGTGAAATTAGGGCTAGTTTGAACCAATTAGAATTAGAACACGACATTTATTTAATTACACAATAATATATATCGTGTAGTGCACCTTACCGTTGCTTCGATAATTGGAGCACCTCTCTAGCCATTTCCTATCTGCGAAATTTACAACCTCATCCTAGACGTGCCCGCCTACCTTTCTGACCCTTGTGTAACTTATAATATTGCTCTCTTGTACTACATTTTAGTCGCACAATAAATGTCGTGGACTTTATTTCTAAATTCTAAATAAATCCCAACTCAGTACCCTTGTGCGTTCCAATCAAAATTGAAAACACAACCTTGACCGTTTTGTGCAACCCGAATTTTATTAATATTCTAAACTGTACCCTCTACGCCCCTGACACTTGTGGCCCGCCTAAATTTAATCCCATGTACTCCTAATTAATTCTAGAACATCATGCGTGTTTCGATTTAATTAATTAAATTTAATCTCCGTCTTTGTATAATTTTCCAATTGTTGGGGGCTCTTATGCAAAAACGCATTGAGGTATCCCCACCATTGGACAATTCATGAAGAAACTCAACTTTCCCCTTCACTGAAATTTTTCCCAAAATTTTTGGGATGTACATCGCGCACATCGTCCCCCATCTAAATTCTATCTCTTGTATTTAATTAATACAAGTTCTAGCCTTCCCAAACATCCTCATGCGAGCCCAAGATGTTGACCAAGCCCAACAATTTTAGGTCAAACATTCAACCCTCTTTCACATGTGTATATAAGATCTTTTCCCTTACTTTTTCTTTTCTATATTTTTCCAAACCCCAAATGTATTTCCTAGCCGAATACCTATCCCATCTCCTGTTCACCTCCTTCCTCCTCAAACCGATTTCCGCCGGAGACCAGCCTCGTCGGAGTAGTCCTCGCCTGACCACCAGCCGAGCTTTCTCCCTGGACCTCCTCCCTCTTTTCTTCTCCAACATCCACCACGACCACCAGCACGGCTACGCTGAACCTCCAATGCTGCTCACCACCACCCTTCCTTCCTCCTTCCTCTCTGCCGGATTCCGACGTCTCCGGCCACTTCGACAGCGAGACCATGATGCCACCAGCACGACCACCATTACCACTATCATCCCCGCTCTCTTTTCTATCTCCTTCCTCCTGTGCATCCTTTTTCTGCCAACCTACAGCCGGGCACGACCGGACCACTCGACCACTGCACCCGGAAGCCACCGCGAGCCCACCCGTCGTGAACACCGAGCTCCTTCCCCTGTCTCCTTTCTCCACCACCTTCTACATCTCTTCCCTGACTGCACCAAGCCATCACCACCACCGCCATTAAAGTCACCACTACCGCCATTAAGCCACCATCATCACCCCGACCTATCCCTCTCTTCTCCGACTGCCTTCTTCCTCGCCTGAGCGGCAGCTCGGAGCAGCCCGACAGATCCCCCGACCCACTGGCCTTCCCAAGCCGCTACTCCCTACTGAACTGCCTCGTCGGAGCCGCCTACATCCCGACCACGACCTCCACGGTCATCCCCGCAGAGCCACGACAGCATCTCCCTGCTTCCTTGTCCTCCTCCTCCCCATTGCCGGATCTCTCCTCCTTGGCCTCCATGATCACCGCCCTGAGCTCCTCCTCCACCTTGCTGGCCGGACCCCCCACTCATCGGATCCCCCACTGACCGGAGCACACCACAACCATCATCATCATCATCATCATCATCACCATTAGTGTCATCATCTCACCATCACCACAACTCCTCATCATCATCATCATCCTCGTCGACGTTGTCGCCAACAACGTCGTCATTTCCTCATCGTCATTCCCTCATCGTCATCCCATCATCAGCATCGCATCATCGTCATCCATCATCTCACCATCGTCATCATCATCATCTCGGTTCATCATCATCGCATTGTCGTCATCTCATCACCATCATTAGCATCATCATCTCAGTTCACCATCGCCACGCCATCGTCCTCGTCAACACCATCGTCCTCTTTATCATCCTCAGTATTGTCATGCCCCGGTCCCGCAGGGCCTTTCATCCTCGCTTTGGTCCCTACGAAACCGATCGTCTTCGCACGGACGTGATGCCGTGCAAGCCTAAGATGCGCTTACACAAGGCCAAAGCTTTGATACAAGGGCAAGTAAGCTATTCAATACTGAAGCAGCGACACATAACATTGCAGAAAAGTGAAGAACACAATGGCATATGAAAATAAGCTCTTTTATTGATAATCAAGCGGCGCATGGCCGAGGTTACAAATTGCTCAAGCACTCTTCTCTTGATTATAATAACACCGTTTCATATATTATGTCCCTCTATACAAAAGCAACTCAAAGCAGGCACAACTCGATGCGGCTCCAGGCATCGACTCCAGATTTTTGGTTCATTGGGATGAGGCACGGCTATCGCTTCCTCAGACGAACGAGCACCTGAGAATAAGCAAACTGTTGGTGGGTCAGCACTTTATACAAGTACTGGTGAGATAAAACAACTAAACAGAAGCTACACCCCCTGAAACCCACACTAAGTAATCACGTGGCAAAATATTGTATTACTAGTGATCTTGCTACTTTTACCTAAGTCCATTTCATGCAGCTCAGGATTATAGTCAGAATTACATTTTTTGGAAACATAACTTTAAAACAGTTTGCATATTCAACTTATAAGTATACGATTGGGGCAGTTCTCTATCGTGTAGTGCGCAGCATGTATTATGCATCCATCTAACTCTTGGGGCAAAGTAGCGTATATGCACTATTATTCAATCAAGCACACAGTTGAACTATCAATCAGAGGTCGGTCCCCGAGAAACTTAGGATTGGTAGCGGTAAACCAACTAACCAATGACTCCTTTATCTGATGTTATTAGCAGCTGTGACCAGGGTTGCACATTACTACCATTATAGCAGCCGTAACCAAGGTTCAGCTCTTCAATAATAGCTATTGTCCGACCGATGCAAATGCATACAACACTATCAGATAATCTCTATGATGCAGACAAAATGAACGAGCAGGCTTATATGTACAAACTCATATTTTTTACCCCATAGCCGAACGGTTATCCCTGCAGCAGACACACAAGTTAGCTACAATTTGCATATATGCATAAACTTATGTATCGATCTTCTGGTGTCACAAAATGATAGGTATGCAAAAAGGTAAACCTAGCATGCGCTCTATCTATATGACGGTCCATGAGTTTCCCTATTAATGGACAACAACACCCCCCCAAGATCCCGTAGGACCGGAACATCAGGGTGCTCTCACAATCCCTTCCGGTCCGACCATTTCCCAGTGCCCCAGAAATCGATCGAGAGACTATTATCTTGTGCACAAGTTGTCCGAGACCAATGCAATGATAAGCAACATTCACATTCACATTCGCAAGCATATAACAATCTAATAGCACACCCCCAAGATCCCGAAGGACCGGACGCTAGGGCGGACTATTAGACTCTCACTTCTTTGCAACACATCCTTCCAACATTCTAATAGCACACCAGCCAAGATCCCGAAGGACCGAACGTCAGGGCGGACTATTAGACTCTCATTCACACTTGTAACTTATAGCAGATCGATAGCAAAAAGGCAAGCGAAACATATACTGACAAGCATGATTGATTTATATTTAACATGCAAAAAATATCTCTTTCTTAGCATATTACAAAGGGACATATTTCAAACGATTCATTTACTTATCTTCTTAGCATGGCAAGGTTTCGTTTGAGCTGTGTCGGTGTTTCTAAGCATGCAACATAACTATCTTTCTCTTAGCATAGCAATGTATCTATCTCATTTCGGACAAGCATTCATATTCTCTTAGTTAGGCAGCATATTCGTTTCAATGACAAGCTATGTGAATTCTCTTATTAGCATGCTGAGTCGGTTCTATCATTCTTTTTATGAAAACATTCTTCTTAAGCAAACAAGCATTCAAAAACTCAGATTCATTATTAAGTCGTGCAAGAATCAGATAATGCAGTTCTGCCCACTCACTTTGATTAATCGGTCGGGAACTCTCCGAGAAGACTTTCGTTCGAGCAAGCAAGGCGATCTCACTTGTACGTAGCATCGACGCGGAGCAGGGCGCTACAAGCATCACTCACCATCAACTCACCATCATCTCACCGTCATCTCCCCATCATCGTCATTATCATCATCATCGCAGTAGTTGTCACCATCGTCATCGTCGTTGTCAACCTCACTGTTGTACCCGTGCACGTACTCCGAGGTATGAACCTGTCTGTCTGCTCTATTTATGTGTGTTTGTGTGCGTTCCAGTAAGACAGTAGTATTTTGTTACCACTGTTAGCTGATATCGGACCCTGATTCGGTGAACCCAGTGCTACGTACACGAACTCGTACTCGTACGCGTATAGCATTCAGTTGATATATCTATATATATATATATATATATATATATAGTATATGCATACTATTCAACTTGGTATACGTATAATTATTGGATGATATATATATATATATATATATATATATATATATATATATATATATATATATATATATATATATATATATATATATATATATATATATATATATATATATATATATATATATATATATATATATATATATATATATATATATATATATATATATATGGTATATATGTATATTGTAATTAATTATATGCTAATAATAATTAGGAGTATGTGTATTCAGACTGTACGACCCTAGGACACCGTGGACTGTCCCGTACTTACCCTGACCATGCTGACCCTAAGAACTGGTGAATTGCCTGCCCTGCGTACATTAACGCATTGGCTTAGACACCTGTCAGCTGACTGACTGATTGTGTACAATACTTGAAGATGTGACCCTGCATAATCTAACGCATAATTGACCATGTTAGATGACTAGTGTTACCCCTAGTATACCCCCTGAGTCCAGTATAAATATTGTTGTGTGTGCACTAGCGTAATGACTAATAATTTTATTATATTATATTATATGTACATAGGATATTGGACTTGTTCTGTGCGACTTCTGGAGCTGGTTATTAGTACATTGTAGCTTCCTTGCTAGGCAAGTATACCTTGTCATTGTACTGTTATTCATATTCTATATGTTGCATGCATCTTTATTTTCTGTCTTTAGTTCATATATTTTAACTGTTATATAAAATGCGCGCGACGGTGTCATCGCGGTATATTTTTATTTATGTATTTGCATTAACCTTTTTATGAGATTACCCCATTATCATGTAGCACCATTAGGTTTCATTTGACTGTGACACATATTTTTATACGAGTTGTGAGTCTCATATAGATCACGGACGCACGTATTGACTGATCATCGGTATATATGGGACGTGCGTTAGGAATAACTGCTGTTATAAATTTTGCATGCTAGTAGACTTAGCAGTTATTAGAGGTCTAGGGACATAGCCTATTATAGTACGGTGGTCTCATCCTTATCCTTGTTTGGTTGCAGGATTGGGCTAGGGTACTAAAAATAGGCTATGAACCAAATTGTGTCATGGATGTGACATGCTTAGAGCATGGGATGGGAAGAACAACAAGTATCGCATTTGAGCTCATTTGCACTTTTCTCCTGTGCACCCGGATTCTCCGTTGGAGATACGGGTGGTGATGACCACTATATATTATATTATTATCAGGAGGGCGTCCGGCGTTCGAAAGACGACGTGCCTTTTTAGGCCCCTGGATCCCCAAAAGGGAACCATGCCAAATCCCAGTTTTCAGCCAGATAGCTCACTTGTGGGAAAAGTTGTTCTTAACTGCATTCACTTAGATGGTTAGGCGACCCCATTGGATATTTATTTCAGTACTTTATTGGCATGTGTTTTATGTATCTTGTTACGTCCCTCTGAGAACCTGGCCCCTTCCAGATGTATCTGTTATTGAGTATTCGCAGGAGCGCATATTCGGATGGTTACTTATGTTTCGAGGAGGTCTTCTCTTCGAGCCCGTGATTGTTAGCTGGTAATCTTATATTATGTTTGTTGTGTTGTCCTCATATTGTATTTGTCCTTATATTCCAGTTGGTAGTGGATTTGTTTCCATCCAACTATTATCTCCAGATACTTTGTGTCTAGATCTAGTGCATAGATATTGGTTATTTATCTATTATTTGATTTTCGTAGATGAGATTTAGATTATACCCTGTGACTTGTGACATATGTTATACCACTGTGGATTTGATATTCATATTACAGCGTACGTATGGGTTTGGTTTCCATATATTGGAGTTGTCATATCCATGCGTCTGGCATGCTTATGTGTCCTAGTCCTACGTATTTTTGGGACTGGGTGTGACAGTGACAACCGGCTAATATATGCCACACATGCCCCCTATAACACGGGCGCAGGAATACAATAACGTCCGATGTTCTATAGAGTGTGGTATCTGTAATATCACCAAGTGACGTCTAACAATCTACAGAACGTGGTATCAGTAATATATATATATATATATATATATATATATATATATATATATATATATATATATATATATATATATATATATATATATATATATATATATACGTCCGTATCACTCCGTCGAGTGCGGTGTCAGTATAAAGGAGTGGGGTATCCCATATGCCTACTAGTCGTCCTCTCCGCCCAATGTAGATATACAAGTCAAATAATCGACGCGCATACCCCCTTATCTAAATGCCAAGTCTCTATACTGAAATAGTCCTGAATTTCTTGCTAACCATGATGCATGTCGCACGTGGCGATAGCTAGTCGAGCACGCGAACTCGCATCCCAATATGAGATTTGTCACTACGACTACGTGTAAAAGTGTCATGTCTTGGAAGATAATAGGGTATCCTCCAATAGGGTGAGTCTGCTAATGACTAAGTCAATGTATACTAATCTTCGACGTATTCGTCGAATGCACCCGAGACAATCTCGGATGTGCATAGTTGTATAAAGCAAAACAACAAGCATACAATACAACATTTGCATAATTTAAATTAGACAATAAAATTTGGCAAGGTATCTTGCCTGAGTCTTCAAGAGGTGAATGCCAAAAGCCGGCTCCTGTAGCTTCTCCTGGCTGATCCAAAGACCCTAGACATACAATATAACATAACAATATAGACATCAGATATTACGCATTAACTACATACGGTTAAGACGCTATTCTTGAATATTGTCGCGAGTTCACTGTTGCTTGAGTACAGCGTCACGTGTGCACGTAGCTAGGGTGTACACGTATTCTGTCTTCGGTTAACATGTGTCTCGAGGCAATAATTATCTAGTTATGGGTTGACCATGATTACTGTTCTGTGCGGACACGTCTCTATTTTCCATGTTCAAACATACTAGGTTTATATCCAGGTGTTTCAAGTGAATTACTTGTCCCTGATAACTGGTCATTAATTTAGACTAATTATTTATTAATTAATATCTAATTAATATCAACTTCCATGCATAAAATATTAACTTGGTTTATAAGCTATTAATACATTTCCATATCGACACGACGACACGAAGGAGAAGTACTAGGACACAAGAGAGACGGGTTCCACGAACGAGTACCTGATCGACCGAGCGAGGGGGTCCGCTCGCTGGTCGGCTGTTCCCTCCGACGAGGGTGGCTCCGGTCGACGTGGACAGATTTGGCCTATTGTGTATAGTAGTGGCGGGGTTTGCAGTCGCGGATACAACGACTGGGCGCGACGGCAGCGGCTGGACCGACGTCGAGGTGATGGTCCGGTCGCGGGGGTTGGTCGGGGTCGGCCTCGCGGGTGGTTCGACGGTGCTGGAGGGTGGTGGAAAGCAGTCGGGATCGGGACAACGACTTGGGTGCCGTCGGGTGGCATCGAGCGGGTTCAGGCGGCGTCAGGCGGGTTCAGGCGGCAGGAGGAGTGGGAGCTGGGGTTTTGGCAGTCGGGGAGGGTTCGACCCGGTTGGGGTGGTCGGGGGATGGATGGATTGGTGATGTTGGTTGGTTGGTAATGGTGTTCCTGCAGAAAGGCGGCGGTCCGGGGGTGAAGTGGGGGTGGTCCGGTGAGTCAGGGGCGGTTCAGTCCGACAGGGGTGGTCGGGGATGGTAGGGGTTCGGCTAGGGTTGAGCAAAGAGGGTGAAGGTGTTAGGGTTTCAATAATAATATGAAGAGTTATTTATATAGGAGTGTTTATGGCCTGGGACCTCGGGCCTTGGGCTTGTCTGGGCTCCTTGGGGTGGGGTCTGGTCCTCATGATAGGTACACAGGGCTCGGTTATAACTTGTTTCGGGGTGATCTGGGCTTCAATTTAATTTAGATTACAAACAAGTTCATTAGGGGAAGGTCGGGTTTAAATAAAATAATACTTAGGCATTCTCAATGACTGTTGTGCAACTAGATTTAAGCATCTTAAGTATCATGGTGGGAATTTAACAGTTACACAAAGTGCATGTGGGTGGTCTGGCTTGTTTAGGGGATGAGTACCTAATTGATTTGGGGGGGGGGGTACCAACTAGTAGTGCTCCAACGTCAAGGCAACTTAAGGTGTATTAAGTTACAATGTTGTTGTATATTAGATCTAATTGCATCCAATTAAACCCTAGTCTCATAATTTAATCGAAATAGCTCTGATTTGGTCGAGGGGGTTTACACAACCAGCATGCGTCTATCATGTTGGATGCATAACTGTTTATTACACAAAGTGTTCTGGAACTAGGTCCTTGAACTCCTTGTGTATTCACTCATTGAACAAATAAGAAATTCGCTAAAGTCCAAAAGAAATACACATACGGTCGAGAGAGCATGCGGCAAGCGGACTTATGCGACAGTTCCCCTATGTGCCTATTTTCTTGTGGACGCATAACTTTGCTTTGTCCTTGCACATATTTTTATGATTCTTATCTTATCTTCCTAACACATTTTTATGGCATGTCACATCAACAATCTTTAGTCAATTCTCTCTCTGACACGCATTTATGACCCATCACTCAGCACTTGGGTGCATGCGGCCATGAATTCTTGTGTTCTTTTTGTGTTCCTTTTTATTATGTCCATTTAATAACTCATTTTAGTGATTATTATTGTGTGTATGTGTGCATTCTTATGATGATACAAGTTTATATTACTAGACAAGTTTTATATATAGTTCACGAGACAAGTTTATGTACAAGTTCACAATCCTCATGACACTGTGGAAATATTTGTGTATGAAAATCTATCGCATTTGGCATTGAAAAATCGAGTGTGAGTATTGTCCAATGTATCGCATATCGCGAATACGATATCTCATGAAAAGCTCGTACTCGTGACTCGTCATTCTAGGGAGTTCCCTAGTATCCACGACTCGAGAACTCGAAATAATTTAGTAATGATTAAACAAGATAAGATTTACATAGATCATTGGGAGAAAAGAATATTGCGCTACCGCCTACCCCGATCTCTAAGGGCCCCATGCAGCATGGACCAACCCTGCTAGGCAAGGGCTACATGACTGACCAAGTTAACGCGTGTTACGGCACTTACAAGACAAGTTTATATACAAGTTTATGTTTATAAAGCAAGTTTATGATCACAAGTTTAAGTTTATGCTTACAAGTTCAATTTTTATTTATGACAAAGTAACAAGTTATGTTATAGTAATGCTGAATGTGCATTTAAGTTTACTCGACAAGCGTATCTTTGGCCATCCGGGTTGACTGTAGTGTCGGTTGTAGCAATATTCTTAAAATATGTATTTAGTAATTAAGGCATGTGACAACCCTAGCTAGTTAATTATAGCAAGCCGTAGAGCTGTTTGGCCGTGCAATAAATATTGTTACTTTTATTTATAGCTCGCTCTTCTAGTTTTATTTCTTTCGGCCCATGGTTAGAGTACAAAGTTCTGCTCGGGTGAAGGTCTGCAAAACTAGTCCTTATTTGGTTTGAGGGTTGTGGTCCCGATCCAGAATAGTTCCTATGCCCTCTTGTCGCTCTTCGCCTTACTTTCTTTTATAGAACTTGATATCAGTTCTTTCAGTTATATTCTTGAGACAGGTACATTGGTATCGTACAAGTCTACCGTACTTGTCTCGATCCACATTTATTTTATGTCTCTTTTTTGTTGTATGTTGTGATGTGTTTGGTTTATCACCTTGAGCTCCTTTGTGGTATTTGTTGCTTGGGGCTCTGACCCCACTGGTTTTGTATGGCCAGATTTTCCCAAGGAGAACCAGGGTCCACCGCACTTCCAGCAAGATAGCTCGCACTCGTAGGACTGCGACCGAAGCTCGCGAGTGGGTTTCCTTCCTCCACCCCTAGTAGTGTTATTTTATTTTGTATTATTTTAGCAAGAGGCATTGTTAGCCCCTTATTTTAAGATCACTTATCTAACTTCGGTCAACATGATGTATATATTAGACCATGGCTGATATATTTGATCATGTATAATTATACTCTGCTAGTGCAGCATTTTGTATTCACTAACTTCATGATCATATGTGTTATGTAAATTGGGACGCATTTTTACTTTTGTATATGATATACTCTTATACTTGATGTTGATGGATTGGGATACTAGGAGTTATCGGCCTTTAGGACTGACGTTATAGCATGCTAGAGTCTACCCATATGTCTTCAGACAATCTTAGCACATTGCGGCTTACTTCGGTATTCTGCAAGGTGTGGTTGGCCATGTCAGTCCTCGTATTTATCCAATATTCTAGGAGCCGGGCATGACACTACCCATTATACATTTGTTTCATACCAGTCCCGGTATAGTTTGGGCCTCCTACCCATTATACACCCGTCTCGTATATTACTTGTTGTGGCTTGTTATAGTTCACGCTCGTCATGCCTATAATCGTTTGGTTGTATTCTCGTATAGTCTTTTGCTTACCAAAACTTTGTCTCAGTTCATCCCTGCGGGGAGCATCATGTCTAGGATAGATTCTGCAGAATGCCACATCCAGAATCCTGAAACAAACTGCTAAGGTTAATAACTAGCTTAAATGATTAGAGCATTGGGAGATAATCTCCTGGTTGCATATAGTCCCGTGCCCCGACAATATTTTACTGATAGATGGACTTGTAGCATGCCATCAAGTAGTGCACATTTTTAGCTCACCGTCGTGTAGGACATACTGAATTGACTTACTCAGGTTCACCTTTGTGTGAGTTAGATTTAGGTGCACATCTCTCATGGGTGTGGTGTATCCACTAGTATTTACTTCACTGTCGTCTGACATTTGGGTAGCTTGGATAGTCTGCAGGGCATACGACCGTATAAAAATCCTAAATTATATTTGTAATTAGGACTTATGATAACCCTACTTAGCTAACGTAGCAAGCCGTACTTCTTGCTTGGCCGTGATTGATGGATGGAGTCCATTTATTGTCTTGTCTTATATTGCCTTGTTTGCCTGATATATTATCTTGTATGCCATTTTACTTTATATGCACGGCGTGGTGCACTCATGTCTATTGTCTTGTATGCAATTTTACTTTATATGCATTGTTCTTACATACTTTTCTTGCCATGATCATGATATTGTACTAGTTCTTTTCTCGTTATTTTTCCCTTCAAGTTTACTTATATGCTTATTTTTACCTTATATGATCCCGTATATGTTTACCTTGCACGATCCCGTACATATCACCTGCCCAATTTTTTTATATTTTCCCCGTATAATTTCTTGTTTCCTGGTGAACTTTACATTATACCTGGTAGTTACATATTTCTTAGGATCATGCAGCTCTTTGTTGTATTGCTGGTTTTAGTTCATTAGTTTGGCCTCCTTTGTGGTACTTGCTGTTTGGGGTCTGACCCCACTAGTTTTGATTGGCCAGATCCGATAGTAGATCCATAGTATCTTTTGTGCATTCCCAAGGATGGTGACCATACGGAGCACCATGCCGATTGAGTGGGTTCTTATCTTGTTCACCTGCTTATTGTACATATTCTTTTGTAGCATTTAGCTCCGAGCACTTGTTAGCTCGTATTTTGGACTTATTATACCACCTACTAAGCATGACATAATTAGCATATTCTAGACTATAGCTAGGATTTATCATGTATGATTTACACTGCTAGTTCTTTGTTTTGTATTACTAGCTTCATGATCAGCTATCTATACATGGTTTGGGATGCTTTACTATTTTGCTTCTGATAATCATATTTCTTGTATATTATGATTTCCTGCTTATGATTGAGACAATAAGATTTCTATTGACCTAGGTTAACTAATGGCTTTTAGTATTAACCCCCAGTCTATTCACATTTGTGACCGTATTTCGGAGTACTGAAGTACTCTGGTATACGTAGCCGGCTTTGTCTGCCCCGCTCTCCAGTATTTTGGTTCTAGGGCCTGACAATTATCTAACTCAAAAATATGGGGATGGGGTGTACTGTTGTAACTACCACTTTTCACCATAGGGATATTTTGGTAATTTTATATATTGCTCAATTTTTTATGTATTATTTTATATTAGTGATTGCCTAGAATTATATTAGTGTCTACCCAATTAGAATTTGCAAGTATTAGTTAGTGCTAATTATCGTTAGTCTTAACTTTAGTAATTTGAATTAATTAAGTTTAGTTATCATGAAGATAATATTCCTCTTAGTTGTAGAGATTCTTTCGTTTAGTTAATTAGATTCCATTAATGACAAGTAAAGATGTGCAAACTATATATTTTGGCATGAACAAACCTTACTATAAGAGATAAGTTCAATTAAGGCTCATCCATTCATTTTATTTCACTCTTTAGCCTTATTTTTTTCCGAAAGCTTCTTCTTCCCAAAGCAAACCCAATTCCCTATCAATTCCACTCAATCCACTTCCAATTCTACTCATTCTCACCATCATGAAGACCTAAAGCATTGTATAGCATAAGAAGATCCATAAAAAAAGAGCTTACTAGGAGATCGTCTCCGACTCGTCTCTTCCGTGTCCAAATTTAAAATTCTCCAAAGCGGCTACCAAAACACTAGGTAATTCTGTCAATTTCATCAAATTCATGGTTAGGAATACCCCTTGGTCTTGTAGGAACCTTTTCATGGTTAGATTTGACTTTCCAATGATAGATCTAGGCACTAAGAGCCCTTAATTTGGTATATCTAAGTTTGTGTCATGATTTTGGGGCTCAATTTGGAAAAAATCATAATTGTGTCAATTAAGTGTGTGTATTATGTCCTAATGAGGACTATTGATATTTATTTAATGGTGTGAAGGTTTTCTTGTGTCTAAAATTAGACACGTAGAGTCCGTATCATGATACGCCATGATACGTATATGTGAATTTGGTAAATTGGGTGTATACATGTGTTTTTTTGTCCATAACAGCCCAAATTCGTCATAGTATTCAGCCACATTTTTAGCAGTCATAGCAACTTAGAAATGTCATAAATCCTAACTCAGGACTCTGATTAATATTTTATTTATTTTAAATGAACCGTATCAAAGTTACCTTTCCAAATATATAAATTAGTAGGCCAAATTCGTTCTGAAACTTTCTGTAAAACTGTTTGAGTGTCAGGTGTCCGAAAGACGAACGTATTTCGGTATTTTTGGAAGCTTCCGGACACGAAAAATGCGATCCGTTTGAAGTTTCGAAAAGCTAATATGAAGAGATACGACATACTTTAATCCTAAAATTTATTGAATAGGTCTAATAGGTGTAGTATTGGTTAGAAGTATAGAACTGACTACGACATAGATATTTTGTGTATCCTATGAGCCTAGGTAGTATGGATATCAAGTGAGTGTAGGTTATGGTCATGGGTTAGTATCTTGGGGGTTGGTATCATATGATACCTAATGTGGTACAATGATATCATGTACAAACAAGTGGATATGTATGGAATAAATTAGAGTATGGTATCCTAAGATGTATCAAGGTATTTAGAATACCAAGATACCAAAATATTAGAACTAGTATGAGGTAATACTAGGATACTAAGGTAAGGTTATGATATTAGGTATTTGATTAAGATACTATGGTAAGGGTAGTGTCTAGCTTGGGTAATGGGTTAGGAACCAAGGTATGAGTTAAGGTATTGGATATTGGTCAAGGTAATGGTATTAGTTAAGGTATTAGTCTAGAAACTATGATACATGGTAATATGTTAAGATATTGGTTTAAGGTAATGAGGTAATACTAAGATAATAGCTAGGTAATGAGATAATACTAAGGTATTGGCTAGGTATTAAGTGTTAGACCAAGTTATTATATATATTAATATATCTATATAGTATATATGATATTATTATATCATAGCTAACTAGTATGACTTTAAAACCTATTATTAGTAAGGTATTGATCCATAGTCGAGGTATTGGTGATACGGCTAAGGTATTAGTCTAAAAACTTGAATATTAGCAAGGTATTGACTAGTATGGACTAAAAACCTAGTTTAGCCAAGGTATTGACCATAGAACTAAGGGTTTGACTAATAGTTAAGGTATTTGAGATACAGACTAAGGTATTAGGTAAATGTGTGATACGGGTTAAGATACCGTGATACGGGATAAGATAAGAATTTTGGTTTAGTTTCTGGTTGTCTAAGGATTAGAAATTAGGGTTATGTAGACTGGTTCTTTAATTTAAACCCTTGGTGCACCTTACCATTGCTCCAATAATTGGAGCATAACAATAGCCTTTACTTTCCAACAAATCTTTATACTCTTGACCTGACAAGCCAACCTAGGAACTGGACATTTCTGTCACTCACAAGCATACTCCTTTGTGCTCTATTTTAATTGCACAATCTTCCAGTCACAAAAATTAATTCTTTAATCCTATGCCTTGTACCTATGTTGTCACTACCCGATTCTAGAAAATAGGAATTTTTTTTTTTTTGGTAAATTATGTATTATTTATAAATAATTATATTTATATTTAATTGATGGTTGTATTATTTTTCTATTGATTGTTTTAGGATTTTGGCTAGTCTGGACCCATGTCAGACCCTAGTAGACCCATGTCCGACCCAACCAACACCCTTGTGAGGCTTATTTTTGGGTTTAGAATATTTATTATATTTTATTTTAGTTAGTTGGAGAGATTGGGAGTTAGTTTGAGTGCTTTTGGAACCCCAAACCCAAAACCCAAGTTGTATGACTAAAGGGGAGGGCATTTTGGTCTTTTGGCTCTATGTAACCTATTCCTACATGCACTTGGCCGGCCCCCTCTTTCCTAACCAGTGTTGACGTTGTCATCAGGGTTTGGAGGATTCACTATCTATAGTGATCCATCGGGGAAGGGACTGGGTTGTGTGTTGCAGCAGAATGGAAGGACGATTGCCTATGCTTCTAGGCAATTATGTCCTCATGAGAAGAACTATCCTACCCACGATTTGGAGTTGGCAGCGGTCATCTTTGCTCTGAAGTTATGAAAATACTATTTATACGGAGAGCATGTGGAGATATTCACAGACCACAAGAGCTTGAAGTATGTGTTTACCCAAAAAGAGCTGAACATGAGGCAGAGGAGATGGTTGGAGTTGATAAAAAACTTCGACATATTGTTGCAGTACCATCCAGGAAAGGCGAACGTAGTTGCGGATGCACTGAGCAGGTATCCGGTAGCTATGTGCCTGACTACAGATCGTTATCTTCTGGCAGATCTAGAGAGCTTGGGCATTGAGGTGATAGTGCCTGGAGTTGAGATACGGATGTGGGGACTGCAGATTCAGTCAAAGTTGGTAGACAGGATCAGGGCTACACAGTTTGAGGATGAGTCCCTGAGGAGCATCAGGGCGCAGGTTCAGATTGGATTATCAGATGACTTCACCATTGTTGATGATGGTTCATTGCGACACGATACCAGGTTGTGTGTGCCGAGTGGGTCGTTGCGCGAGGAGGTTCTTCAGGAGGCGCATCGATCCTAGTATTCTATGCATCCAGGTGCCAACAAGATGTATAGAGATCTGAGAGAGCATGTATGGTGGTACGGGATGAAGTGGGAGGTAGCACGTTTCGTATCCCGATGCTTAGTGTGCCAGCAGGTGAAGGCGGAGAGGCAGATGCAGAGGCCAGGAGGATTGCTCCAGCCGTTACCCATTCCAGAGTGGAAATGGGAGCATGTGACCACGAATTTTGTTTCTGGACTTCCCCGTTCTCCAGGAGGGAAGGATGCGATTTGGATCATCGTAGACAGGTTGACCAAATTAGCCCACTTTCTACCATTCAAAGTGGGTACATATACGGAGAGACTAGCAGAGATGTATGTGCGCCAGATAGTCAGACTGCATGGAGTTCCTGTGAGTATAGTATCAGTCCGGGATAGTCACTTTACTTCGTATTTCTGAAGGAGTTTACAGGCTAGCTTGGTCATCCAGCTCAAGTTTAGTAGTGCATATCACCCACAGACAAACGGTTAGTCAGAGAGGACCATCCGGACACTTGAGGACATGCTTCGCACTTGTGTTCTGGATTTCAGAGGCTCTTGGGAGGATCACTTGCACTTGGTAGAGTTTGCTTACAACAACAGCTACCAAGCCAGTATCGAGATGTCACCATTCGAGGTATTGTATGGACGGAGGTGTCGTACTCCGTTATCATGGGATGATATAGGCGAGAGAGCTTTGCTTGGCCCAGAGATGGTAGTAGATGCAGCAGAGAAGGTCGAGCTCATTAGAGATAGACTTCGGGTGGCACAGGACAGGCAGCGACATTGGGCCGATAGCCACCGGAGACCTTTGGAGTTTGAGGTATAGCTTAGAATTTAGATTTTGTTCTTGTGTTTGCTTGTGATTGCTTGTTTTAGATTAAGTGCTGAGACCTTGTTTGTGCTAGGTTGGAGATATGGTGTTCCTGAGGATTTCTCCGACGCGGGGCACTATTCGCTTTAGTAGAGGCGGGAAGCTTAGCCCACGTTTCGTCGGACCCTTCAGCATCCTTGAAAGGGTCGGCGCTGTGGCGTATAGGCTATATTTGCCGCCTACGCTAGAGAGATTTCATGATGTGTTCCACGTATCTCAGTTGAGATGGTACGTGGCAGATCCCAGTCACGTATTGGATCACTCAGAGATTGTGGTGGTCCCTACTCTTAGCTATCCAGAGCAGCCGGTGGAGATTCTGGATCGGCGGGAGAAGGTGTTGAGGAACCAGACTATTCCCTTGGTTCGTATCGCGTGGAGGCATCACTCTTCAGGTGAGTCGACCTGGGAGAGAGAGGATGAAATGCGCGAGCGATACCCTTATCTTTTCGAGCCCTGAGGTATGGTTCTTTTCTTTTCCTTGCATTCATGTCCTAGTTTCGTCTTTTAATTTCGAGGACGAAATTATTTTAAGGAGGGTAGGCTTGTCACTACCCGATTCTAGAAAATAGGATTATTTTTTTTTTATTTGGTAAATTGTGTATTATTTATAAATAATTATATTTATATTTAATTGATGGTTGTATTATTTTTCTATTGATTATTTTAGGGTTTTGGCTAGTCTGGACCCATGTCAGACCCTAGTGGACCCATGTCCGACCCAACCAACACCCTTGTGAGATTTATTTTTGGGTTTAGAATATTTATTATATTTTATTTTAGTTAGTTGGAGATATTGTGAGTTAGTTTGAGTGCTTTTGGAACTCCAAACCCAAAATCCAAGTTGCATGACTAAAGGGGAGGGCATTTTGGTCTTTTGGCTCTATGTAACCTATTCCTACATGCACTTGGCCGGCCCCCTCTTTCCAAACCAGCAGCCGAACCCCCCCCCCCCCCATTATTCTTTACTTCTTCTTCTTCTTCTTCTTCTTCTTCTTCTTCTTCTCCACTCTTTCCTTCTTCTTCCTTTCTTCTTCCCACTTTCAAGCAAGTAAGTATTCTCATTTTCTTTCCTTCCTCCTTCCATTTCTTCTATTTATGTGAACCCTAACCCTATACTTTTCTCTAACCTAGGTGTGTAGAGCCTAGACTTAGTATGGAGGCTTGATTTGGAGGCTTGGAGGCTTGAGGGAGGTGATTTCAAGAGTTTTGGTGACTTTGGCCTTGGGATTCCAACTCCCAAGAGATAAACCCTAACTTTTCTCTTACTAATTGCTCTTATATAGTGTAATTAGTGGTTTAGAACCTTCCTAGACCCTAAGGCTACCCGTGGGAGGAAGTTAGAACAAGTTTGGTTGTGTTTGGAGACTTTAACATTAGGTTTTGTGTCAATTTTGGATAAAATCCGAGATTGGCACAATTTTGGGTAATGCCCTAGGTTAGACGGACCTAAGTAGACGTTGTCGAGTGTCTTGAGGGTTAGTACGTGTCTCCGTTCGGACACGTGAAGTCGTGTCGCAGAGAAATAGGCATTTCGGGCATTTTGGGGGGTTTCGTCGTCGTAGGTTCTATGTGCATGCGCATTTTTGCCATGGGCCTAGAATCGACGAGTTAGTATTTTTTTCTAGGATCTAGACATCGTTTAGAACCCGTGAGTAAATTTTGGGCCGATTCCGAGTAGGTTTGGTGTGCGTTTCAGGAGGTTTTGCGAACCGCACAACAAATGTTCATTTGTACGGAATATCTTACCCAAGCTCGTTTCACTCAGATTTTTAAACATCGAGCACAGATCATTCTACTCACATTAATATGTTCCTTTATACAGGGTCTGAGTTCGTTCAGTCAAATCTATGATACATCCATGTCGTATGTCAAGCCTAGCAATTCGCATAATCTATATCCTCAAACGTGTTTGATAGAACCCATATATCCATTCTAAGTCTAGACCACCAAGCCATGATTAAATTTACAATCACCAATCTCAATCATAAACTCTAAGTCGTTCAAAAAAGATTCATGTATTCGTTCACAAAACTATCAAGTGTGTCTTACTCCATGTTCTAGACTAACTCATCCATGAAATATTTTTGATTCACTTGTATTCTCAAACCCGTCTTATCGTGTCGAACCACAAGTCAAGACGATTCTTTAATTGTCACGCTCCGATCTCCTGCAAGTTCGGTCATTCTCGCTGGACGTGAGATTACCATGCCAACGCTCCCGTTGGATAATCGTCCTAATCCAGGTGTAACGCATATACGAGCATTGAATTACGCTCGCACAAGATAAGAACATCGAACGTTATGGCTTTCATCAAAATAATCGAGACACCTTATTATTACACTTTTGTTTCATCCAAGTTATATATATATATATCCACCAAGTTATGTTCATCCATTAACCGTTCATGTCGTGATCATAATTCGTCTAGCCAATTCGTCCAACTTTAATATTTTCGTTTGATCAATCCGTAGTCTTACTTCTAGCATTCCTCAAACAACTAAGTTCAAATATTCAAGCCAAAGTCTAACCACTTCATTACGTTCCATTCATCGAGTTCGTTTTGAATAATCATCGAACATGTTCCCGTGAGTTCGATCATCCCCGTCGGACATAAAATCACCATGCCAGCGCTCCCGCAGGAAAATCGTTCTCGGCCGGGCCTGATTGTTGAGGATTATCTTTCGAACTAGATTCAATATCGTTATTCCAAACTCTAGATCGAATCCTTTATCGCTTACCTCTTTCATCGAACCACAATATTTTTTTACTTGTATCAATTTGTGCTATCTTTTAATTATCGATACCATGCCAAGTCTATTAATCCGAAACCATAATATCCATTCTAAGGCTAACTTTTATCGAGCGATATCCTACTCAAGTTCAATCTGTTTTGATTCAATTCGAAATCGCACGTACGATCCACCAAGTTTCTTCGACCAAGATATTGATTTCTATTACCTTGAGTCCCTATTCGATATAAGACTTATCACTTCTTCAACACGTTCTCAATCGTTTGAACCAACTATCACACTAGACCTATAAATTCGCTTGAACATTTCTAAAATAATCCATACACCACTCAGGAATCGAGTCATCCAATTTAATCCTCAATCGTGTTCGCATCATTCTCTAGCATATTCACTAAGTTATTTCTTAGAATTCCAATATGATACCTAAGTATCACCTCGATAAATCTTAGTCTCGTAGATATCATGTTGATAGTCATTCAAGTAAACCATATTTGATTTATATCTGCCAACACGAAATACCGTCTGAGCTATTTCTCAAAATCTAAGCATGATTCTCTATATTCGTCTTAGCGATAATATAATAATGTTTATATCGGTTGCCATTCTAAGTCTGACTTATCCTTATCTGAACGATATTCCAATCTCGCCCGCAAATAAGCTTGTACCATAGGGTCTTGGCATGCGATACTCAACACAACTTAGCTGAAAGGCTGTGTGCATAGATAAATGTCCGAAAAATATTTTATATCGCACACTAACCAACTTGATAATCATATATAGGTATTCGGGTTCGCACATAACTTGTAAATTCTAGCACAAGTATATCCCACAAAGTCTGAAATAGGTCGGAACAAGGGTCTTTGCATAACTATCCAGTTCAAGCAATCATATCATTCATATGCACTTTCAAAAATATTTAGACTCATTGTATAGAATATTCCAATGGGTCAACGAGAGAGAGCGTTTCGTACATAACCCATGAACGAGCTTTCAAAACTGAAAAATTGATACGAAGTCCAAAGATGTAAAGCCGATACTCTGATACCAATATGTCATGCCTCGATCATCGCAAGCAAGAACATGGGGCATTATACACATCTCGCCGACGCAAGCGACTACGGTGAGGAGGTTCTGACCGGTCGGATCGGCCCCGGTGTCCCGAAGACCGTCCGCGGAATGAGATTCGAAAACTCCCTTGTGCACCAAGTTGTCCGTGACCATACAAGTCTCTAATCTTCTGGTCCTCTTGTCAGGTACAGGTTTAAATCAGGATCTTATCAGGTACAAGTTCAAGATCAAGGCATGATTGTTCACAAGTATAAATCGACTCCCTGAGCCATCTTTAATTCAGTACTGATCAAGTTTTGCTCTACGAGTTGTGATTCTTGGTTTATTGACATGATAAAATCCCCTGGTTCGGGAACTGCCTTGGCGACCTAACGGTTCTGAATACTTTCAGGTTCATACTTACACGGAATGACTATTCGATAGTCTTTCGGGGAACTTAGATGAATGCAAGACAAGATAGTGTTACCGGAAATCGTGACATGAATTTATGTGACGAGCATAGCGAATATGTAAAGCAGGCAAGCATTAAAACAATATTGAAACATAAGCATAAGGAAACTTGCGGCATAGTCTACTTCTAAAACATAAGCCTAGCCTTCACGTTTGCACGGGTCTAAGGGGTAGTGCATTGAAGTAAAACCGTACAGGGACATATCGAGCGACATAATCTATGGGATGAGCAGTGTAAACATATGAAGCAGTGTACTACGAAGAGTATGTAATGATCTACTCGAAGCATTAGTCTACTTGCACAGAGCTAAGGTAGCATGCGAGGGTCCAACTATTAGTCCATTTTTATGTCCATGTTCTAACACAAGCAATACAAGATGTGATTATTCCCTTAGCTAGGTGCGTTATATTTTTTTATTAGCATGCAAGGGGTGATTCACCTAACAACTAGCATGTATCATCCATATTTTAAGTGTGCATGCTAAGAAAAGACAAGTTCATCGTAGCCACCCACCTTAGCGATGATTCACCTTGGTTGAGCGATACTCCAAGCGAGCCTTTGAAAGTCTAAGTTTGAACTCCTGAAGGGCCAAGTCTGGAATCATTTGCCTTAAACGAGTCTTCTCTCTGATCAAGGTGGGTCGGGTCGTTACACTTGCGCCGTTTGAATCGGCTCTCCGCTTGTGCGAAACGGGTCGTTACAATATTAACCTACACTAGCTATTACTAAGTTATACTAGGTTATCTCTAGGTTAAAACCTTATGAATATTTGCCATATATATATATATATATATATATATATATATATATATATATATATATATATATATATATATATATATATATATATATATATATAACTCATACACTTGGTATCAAGTTAATACCTTAACATCTAACTAATACTACTAGATATTAACCTACAATCATATCTCGACTTAACTCAAGGCTAAATGAAACACCCAACTATCTACATTACCTTAACTAACACTTATAATTATTATTACCTTGGTATAGTATCATATACCTTGGTTAAGCCCAATACTAAACCATACTCTATATTTCCCCTTACTGATACACACTTAGGACTACTAACATAATACACTAATATCTCCTACGAGTTTAACCAAGTGTCCACTATACTAAAACCATGAATTAACACCTAGGCTCTAAAGCTTTCAGTTCAACTGCACTGACCAACCCAAACTGAGACTCTCCAATATATATTCATCTGTACTTACCCCTTAATCACAGATACTAGTATATTGGTTCCCATTTGATACAACTGCTAACATCACACTTGATCCTCATCATTCCATACCTTAGCATCTAGCTTGTACAGCCGTAACCACACTTAATACACCCTCCAACCTACAATTTACCTTCCCTCACAGTTCTAACACTACCCAATCTTGCAGTGTCTCCAATTATGCCCATGTCACTTAACTTAAGCCTCCATCAGTTCAATCTTGAACTGCACTAAAACCACTTGCTAGGAACTCCTCAGTAACTGATACCACAACTTGCAATTGCTCACTGAAGAACAACATGCACACCCCACTGTTCAGGCATGTGGCTCCCTCCTCAACACTCTCATAACCCCCTTTGCATTACCTCATGAATCCCCTTTATCTCGAGCTTCACTGACACACAAATATATCAGATCCCATATAGGAACTGACAATGGAGTGATACTCCATGTATCAGTATCACTTTTTCTCCTAACACATCCAGTATACTCCAAGACTTTCCCTCACTGCCTCAAGCTAATACCAGTCCACTATAACACTTGAAGTATACAGAGACCCGAGCCCCTTCACTACTATGCTCTCCTGCACCAATACTAGATGGTAATACCTAGGTACAACCTCACTATAACTAACACCAGATTTTGTACCAACCTAGCGTGATACCTAACATATGCTCAATTAATATCTCCAACTCCAAGTCATCATATCACGCCCCAGTCCCAAAATAATGTGGGACCAGGCCACGTGGCATTGGCCAGCTGACACGTCTCCGAAGGAAAACCCAATTTTGGACCCAAAGAGACGTGCTACGATGTCCTAAAATACTAACAAGTCTAGTACTAGCATATAACAGGTAACATCTAATCTCATCCACAATATATTAAGGAATACTGAAATAAGTACTGGAATATAAGTGCTAAGTCTGAAATGTCATAGTACAACCCAGATATGTCTGGTGGGAACAAACCCACTACAAAAACTAAAATAAGAGTGCTAAAATATAACATGACAAGAGCATCGGCTATCTAGATAAAGAGGCTCCAGCTCTAGATGGTAAGTCTACCCAAGATTAGAAGAACTCGGATGGCAGCACCTCTAGCTCTTCCTCGGATGCGTACCTCGTCTCCTGCCCAGGTCCGTACACCATGGGATAGTACGCCTCATCTAAATCTGGAAGGGAACCAGGTCCTCAGTGGGACATAACAAGATACATAAAAGTATGCCATATATAAATACTGAATAAAGTAAATAAGGGTGTGCTAACCATCTAAGTGAATGCAATGTGAAGACAACCTTGGTACATATGGGTAGGCGTAGGCATATCGTCCACTCTCCAAAGAGCGTGGTATCTGTAACGTCCATCATTTCGAAGAATAAGGTATCTGCATTATATATATGTCTGTATCACTCCTAAGAGCGCGGTGTCTGCAATAAAGAAAGTTATTGGACCCGTGGCTCCTCCGGATACTACGAAATCCAATGTGTGTATCCCATACGCCTACTAGTTGTCTTTCCCGCCCAATGCGGATATACAAGTCGAGTACACAACGTGCATACCACGTAGCTATATGCCAAGTCACAACTTTCTAGATAATCCTGACTACGTGCTAAACCGTGATGTGTGTTCCACGCACCGGTAGCTAGTCGAGTACGTGAACCCGCATCCCAATATGAGTTGCAATCGTGATGCGTGTACAAGTGTCATGGTCTAAGAGGATATCAGAATACCCTTGCATTTGTAGGTGAGTATGCTAATGTCTAAGTCAGTTATACTACGTATCGACGTATTTGTCGACTACACCCGAGTCAATCTCGTGCGCGCACAGTTATATGTATTTTGCAACAAGATAACATGCAACAATTTATAATTTAAACAATAAAGATTTGGCAAGGTATACTTGCCTGAGCAAGACTTCGTATAGTGCACGCCCTGATATTGTGTTTAAGTTTTGGCGAAAGAAGTGGGATTAGATTTTGGGGAGAGTTGTAATATATATAGGGATAAGGAGGCGGTGGGGAAACTTAGGGATTAAGAATTTCTGTTGTTGCTGTTTTCTTTCATTGGTTCTAGTTTCGGTTGTTCTTCCATTGGTTTAGGTTTTGGTTGAGGAGTTTTTAGTAACAACAGGTAAAGAGGCGGCGGGGGATGAGTCATAAGAGGGGGTTGTTTTACGCGCGGTGAAAGGAATTATGCGATGGAATTGGTTTACGCGCGGAGGGAAGGAAAGTTGGTTTTGCTACTGCTGCTGTTTATTTCTAACTTTACGCGCGGAGAAGGGACAAGCGGGTAGTGGGTTTAGGAGTTTGGGTTTCTGTTGAGATCCAATAGGAATTCTATTCTAATTATTTATATATATATATAGAAAATTCTAAACATTATATTGGTGTATACGGTTAAGCTAGCTAATGTCCAAAGGGTCGCCTACATGGAATAAATTAGAAAAAATTTATAATGGCTCCATAAATCCTCTAAGTGCTGAAACTTCTCAAAATAAGATCTAAAAAAATCTATTCTCTCTATTTAGCTCATAACTATTATAAATAAATAATAAAATAGTTTTTAGAATTTTAAGGGTTTTACATTCTACCCAACTTATAAAAATTTCGTCCTCGAAATTTAAAACTAAAGTCATGGTGGAAAGTCAAGTATGGTATAAGCTATAAATTAACATGGTAATTTCATACCTTGGTCTGTGAATAGGTTCGGAAACCGTTTGCGCATGTCGTCTTCGCGCTCCCAAGTAAATTCTTCTGGTGCGCCATGCTTCCATGCCACGCGGACCAAGGGAATAGATTGATTCCTCAATACTTTTTCTCGTCGATCAAGGATTCCCACGGGTTTCTCTTGATATGACAAGCTTAGTCCAACAGTGATCTCCGAGTGGTCGAGAATATGACTGTTGTGTGCCACATATCGTCTGAGTTGTGACACATAGAATATGTCATGTACTCCCTCAAGTAAAGGTGGTAGCGCAAGTCGATACGTCACTTCTCCCACTCTCTCTAGTACGTTAAATGGTCCAATATATCTTGGACTCAACTTACCGTGCCCTCCGAATCGAATGGTGCCTCTGGTGGGTGATATCCTCAAGAAGACATGATCGCCCTCTTTAAACTCCAAGGGACGACGATGAAGGTCTGTCCATTGTTTTTGTCGGTCTTGCGCTACTCGCAAGTATCCTTAGATCTTATTTACCTTCTCCACTGTACAAATAACCAATTCTGGTCCTAGAATCTGCCTTTCGCCCACATCGCTCCAATATATTGGAGAACGACACTTCCTCCCATACAGTGCTTCATAGGGAGCCATTTGAATGCTCGCTTAATAGCTATTATTGTAGGAAAACTCGACCAAATATAAATGGTCTTCCCATGATCCACTGAAATCAAGCATGCATGCTCTCAACATATCTTCCAGTGTCTGAATAGTACGTTCGGACTGGCCATCTGTCTACGGGTGATACGATGTGCTGAACTTTAGGCGGGTACCAAGACTCTCTTGCATACTTCGCCAAAAGTAAGATGTGAACCTTGTATCCCTGTCAGACACGATACTAACTGGCACTCCGTGCAGTCATACAATATCTCTCATGTACATGTCTGCTAAAACTTCTATGGATTGCCCAACTCTGAAGGGTAAGAAGTGTGCTGACTTGGTGAGTCTATCCACGATTACCCATATTGTATTTCGACCGCTAGGACTCCTTGGAAAGCCCGTAACAAAGTCCATAGTGATATGCTCCCATTTCCACTCCGGTATAGGGAGCGGTTGAAGCAATCCTGCAGATATCTGATGCTCAGCCTTGACTTGCTGACACACCAGGCATTTTGTCACAAAGCAGGCTATCTCCCTCTTCATTCCATGCCACCAATAGTACTGTCTCAGGTCTCTGTACATCTTTGTGCCTCCTGGTTGAATAGAGTATGTTGAGCTATGCGCTTCTGACATCAGCTCTTGGCGAAGTTCTCTATTCGGGACATAGAGGCGATCTCCATATCTTAAAGTTCCGTCCTGGTGTATGCGTAATCCTGTCTGTATTTCGGCCTCGATTCTTTGTCGAAGCCTCTGAAATCTGGCATCTGTTGGTAGGGCAGCCTTGATCCTTTCGACTAATGTTGATTGCAACTGGAAACTCGACATCTGGCCGTCTACTCCGGGCACAATGACCTCTATACCCAGCTATTCTAGATCTCTCAATAGATATTGCTAGGTAGTCAAAAAGAATGCTATGGGCCTCCTACTTAAATCGTCGGCTACTATGTTGGCCTTTTCCGGATGGTACTGCAGCTCAATCTCAAAGTCTGTCATCACCTCAAGCCAACGTCTTTGTCTCAGGTTCAAGTCCTTCTCGGTGTAGACGTACTTTAGGCTCTTGTGATCAGTGAATATCTCCACTCGTTCTCCGTATAGATAGTGTCTCCAAAGCTTCAAGGCAAAGATGATTGCCGCAAGCTCCAGGTCGTGAGTGGGGTAGTTCTTCTCATGGGTCCTCAGTTGTCTAGAGGCGTAGGCCACAACCTTCCCATGTTGCATTAAGACGCAACCTAAACCTTTTCCGGATGCATCGCTGTAGATTACAAATCCTCCGGATCCTGAAGGTATGGTCAAGATAGGTATCGTAGTCAGACGCTTTTTCAGCTCGTCGAATGCTATCTGACATTCCTCTGACCAGATAAACTCCTGTTCCTTGCGGGTCAAGCGAGTCATCAGCTCCGCGGTCCTTGCAAAGTTCTTTACGAACCTCCGGTAATATTCGGCAAGTCCTAGGAAACTCCTCACCTTTGAGACGTTGGTAGGGGTCGGCCACGTTTTTACTGACGAAATCTTCGCTGGATCTACCGAAATACCATCTCCTGAGATAACGTGTCCAAGGAAAGCGACACGATCTAGGAAGAACTCATATTTACTCAGCTTTGCATAAAGCCTCTCATGCCTTAGCGTTTCTAACACTAGCCTCAAGTGCTCTCCATGCTCCTCGGGGTTCTTTGAATACACCAAGATGTTGTCGATGAAGACTACCACGAATTGGTCCAGATACTGATGGAATACTCTGTTCATCAGGTTCATAAATATGGCAGGTGCATTTGTCAATCCAAAAGGCATCACCAAGAACTCGTAGTGACCATAACGAGTCCTGAATGCTGTCTTTAGAATGTCTTCTCTTCGCACTTTTACCTGATGATAACCTGATCTTAAATCTATCTTTGAGAACACCACCGCTCATGTCAGTTGGTCGAACAGATCATCAATCCGCGGCAGAGGGTACTTATTTTTTATTGTCAAAGCATTAAGGGCTTTGTAATCAATGCACATACGAAATGTTCTATCCTTCTTCGGTACAAACAACACTGGTGCTCCCCAGGGTGATGCACTAGGACGGACAAATCCCTTAATCTGCAACTCCTCTAACTGTAGCTTCAGCTCGTCTAGCTCATTCTTTGCCAACCGGTACACATTTGAAGATACCGACGCTGCTCTGGGCACTAACTCAATAATAAACTCTACCTCTCTATCAGGAGGTAGGCCTGCCACAATAGCTGGTGGAGCCGTATCCATAGCCATGTAAGCTCCAGGTGTTTGGCCTACTCCTTGCTCGATGGTGCCCCGTATGTACTCGAACTTTGGGTGATCTAGTAGTCTAAAAGTGACGCTACCCCTCCGGCAATCTAGTATGGCATTGTACTGGCTCAACCAGTCCATGCCTAAAACAACGTCAAAGTTTGGCATCGGGAGTACTAAAAATCGTGCTCTCATCTCCCTACTACACACGACTACGGAGCATGTTCTAATAGTACTGGTAACCGGTACGATGCCTCCTCCGGTAAGAATTTTCCAACTCTTAGGCAAGGGGGAAGTAGCTACTCTATGCATGGCTACGAAACTACTAGATATAAAAGATAGCGTAGCGCCAGAATCAAATAATGTAGTTGTAGGTATTTACGCAACTAAAATGGTACCTGTGATAGTTTATCCTTCTAGTTCCTCCGTAACTGCTGCTAAGGTAAAGGCCTGTCCATGCCTCTGCCCTCCGGGGGCTGGTGGACGCTGACCTCCAGTCGGGGATAGTATCCTCTGGACTGGTGCTGTTGGCCTTTGTCCGGTCTGGGGTGCTGCCTCTCTGCGTTGTGGACAGTCTCTGGCCAGGTGTTGACTTGCTCCACATATCATGCACAGTCCAAGCTTCTTTCGGCAGTCTCTAACAAAATGTCCCTTCTTGCCACAATGATGACAAGTCAGAAGCTCCTTGTGCTGATATGGCACTGTCCTTTGTGCCTGCATTCCTGGACGATGGATTGGCCCTCCTGCTCTGGGCTGGGCTTTGGCTGGTATGGTCATGCTAGAGCGCTTCGCTTCTCTGCCAATGACCTCCTGGATTCTTGCCTCTGAAAGAACCTCCTCATAGGAGATCCTTGACTGTGTGATGGTATACCTCTGTAGCTCGAAGGTAAGGCCATGATGAAACCTTCTGGCTTTCTCCAGCTCGTTAGGTATCAGGATGGCACCAAATCGATTAAGTCGACTAAACTCTACGTCGTAGGCATCTATGGTCATAGTTCCTTGTTACAGGTGTAGGAACTGGAAGTATAGAGCATTCCTGACCATAGCTGGGAAATACTTCGTATTGAAGTATACTAAGAATTTTTCCCACGTCTAGGTCTTGCCGACGCCGCGTTCTATGGAGTCCCACCAATGATGGGCGTTTCCTTTGAGTTGGGCCCTCACCGCGGTCATCCAAAGGTCTGGGTGTAGCTGTGAACCCTCCAGTAGCATCTCCGTGTTGGAGACCCAATCTGAGATCTCCTCCGGAGTTTTGTTGCCTGAAAAGGTTCCTGGGCCCATATGGAGAAAACCTCGGATAGTACCAACTGGTTGGACAGGTGCTGGGGTAGATGTTCTCTCCAGAGCTGTCATCAAGCTCTGCCTCAAGGTCTCAGTCTGATGCCATTGCGTCTGTATCATGGCTTGGAAGAATTGGAACATTTGTGGTTGTCCCTCTAGTTGTGGCATCAGGGCTGAAAAGGGTGGAGGTGGAGGCAAAGGTGTATCTGCCTGTTGTATTGGTGCCTGGGAGGTCTGTCCTACTTGCTGAGCTAGTGTAGCTTCCTGAGTAGGACCATTGTGGAGGTATGGGGTTGATGGATAAACCAGTGTTCGTCTCGGAGACTGGTCTCTCGGGGTAGTCGGGGTCCTATTGACATCATGCGAGGTGTCTGTTGCCTGATCAACCCTATCATCTGTGTGTCCACTGGGTATGTCCATATTTCTGGGGGAAAAGAAACAAACAGGATGCAAGCATTTAATAGAATGTTTGCATAAAATAGGGTTTCAAGGTTGTTTGCGTAAAATCGAGATTCTAGGTAGTCCGCATAAAGTAGGGATGCGAGACTGTATGCGTAAAGCAGAGATAAAATAATTTGGCGTAAAGTAAAGATTCAATAATTTGGCGTAAATCATGACTTTAGAGCTATCTGCGTAAAAGTCTGCTATACTTCCTGCGTAAAGTCTGCCTAAAAGTCTGTGCGTAAAAATCTGTGTGCGAAAGGTTTGCCTGCGTAAAATCTAACATACGTTTTTTTTATTACAGCGTAAAGTCTGCCTAAAACTCGCGTAAAAAGGTCTACTAAAAATCTGCGCATAAAAGTCTAGTATACGTTTTCAGCATAAAGTTGTACGAGGAATTCTTTGTATTTCCTCGGATGAATTTGTCAGACAATCAGTGAACCTGACATCTGACAAAAGTACTGCACGATGATCGAGAGGGTGGCTGTGATGATGTTTCTGCACAGAGACCCAGGTTATCTTTTAGTGACATATTTGATACACCACTCAAAGGAAGAAAATTTTGAGTATCCTGAATACGCTGCCTATTCTATATTGATAGAAATGAGCTTTTACGCTCAAGTCCGAAATGAGTTTTTTTTTTACGCTCAAGATAAGACAAAATTCAACCGCTACGTTAAAAGTTGTTTCTTTTGCACAGGGCTCGTGGCATATCTCTGCATTTAATGCACGAGATTTTATCCTTTGTCATGACTGGGAAAGCTAAAACTATGACTAATACGCTCACATCACCATCCTTGTAGTTTACGCCTAATCAGGTTACTCTATGTTGTTTGTCTATTAATCAGGAATCATCAAGTTTACGCTGGGAAGTTGCCTTTGTGGCTTATTATTTTGGCTTTTACGCCAATCAAGACAGTCAATTGGCCTTTATGCCAACAAGGGTAGAGGGTTTTTGGCGTAAAATTTTGTTTTATCCAACTAGGATAGTTGAAAGGAAGAAAGAGGTTTTAGTCAAGTGTGGATGAGATCCTTGTGCTTTTATTCCTATACGCAGGCTTGTTTGGTACAGTTATGTAACCAAAACAATATAAGCTAGACCTACATGGGCCACCACTAAAACCATGTCACACCCCAGTCCCAAAATAATGTGGGACCAGGCCACGTGGCATTGGCCAGCTGACACGTCTCCGAAGGAAAACCCAATTTTGGACCCAAAGAGACGTGCTACGCTGTCCTAAAATACTAACAAGTCTAGTACTAGCATATAACAGGTAACATCTAATCTCATCCACAATATATCAAGGAATACTGAAATAAGTACTGGAATATAAGTGCTAAGTCTGAAATGTTATAGTACAACCCAGATATGTCTAGTGGGAACAAACCCACTACAAAAACTAAAATAAGTGCTAAAATATAACATGACTAGAGCATCGGCTATCTAGATAAAGAGGCTCCAGCTCTAGATGGTAAGTCTACCCAAGATAAGAAGAACTCGGATGGCAGCACCTCTAGCTCCTCCTCGGATGTGTACCTCGTCTCCTCCCCAGGTCCGTACACCGTGGGATAGTACGTCTCATCTAAATCTGGAAGGGAACCAGGTCCTCAGTGGGACATAACATGATACATAAAAGCATGCCATATATAAATACTGAATAAAGTAAATAAGGGTGTGCTAACCATCTAAGTGAATGCAATGTGAAGACAACCTTGGTACGTATGGGTAGGCGTAGGCATATCGTCCACTCTCCGAAAAGCGTGGTATCTGTAATATCCATCATTCCGAAGAATGAGATATATGCAATATATATACATCCGTATCACTCCGAAGAGCGCGGTGTCTGCAATAAAGGAAGTCATTGGACCCGTGGCTCCTCCGGATACTACGGAATCCAATGTGTGTATCCCATACGCCTACTAGTTGTCTTCCCCGTCCAATACGGATATACAAGTCGAGTACACAACGTGCATACCACGTAGCTATATGTCAAGTCACAACTTTCTAGATAATCCTGACTACGTGCTAAACCGTGATGTGTGTTCCACGCACCGGTAGCTAGTTGAGTACGCGAACCCGCATCCCAATATGAGTTACAATCGTGATACATGTACAAGTGTTAGGGTCTTGGAGGATATCAGAATACCCTTGCATCTGTAGGTGAGTTTGCTAATGTCTAAGTCAGTTATACTACGTATCGACGTATTTGTCGACTGCACCCGAGTCAATCTCGGGAGCGCACAGTTATATATATTTTGCAACAGGATAACATGCAATAATTTATAATTTAAACAGTAAAGATTTGGCAAGGTATACTTGCTTGAGCAAGACTTCGTATAGTGCACGTCCTGATATTGTGTTTAAGTTTTGGTGAAAGAAGTGGGATTAGATTTTGGGGAGAGTTGTAATATATATAGGGATAAGGAGGCGGTGGGGAAACTTAGGGATTAAGAATTTCTGCTGCTACTGTTTTCTTTCATTGGTTCTAGTTTTCGTTGTTCTTCTATTGGTTTAGGTTTTGGTTGAGGAGTTTTTAGTAACAACAGGTAAAGAGGCGGTGGGGGATGAGTCATAAGAGGGGGTTGTTTTACGCGCGGTGAAAGGAATTATGCGGTGTAATTGGTTTATGCGCGGAGGAAAGGAAAATTGGTTTTGCTACTGCTGCTGTTTATTTCTAACTTTACGCACGGAGAAGGGACAAGCGGGTAGTGGGTTTAGGAGTTTGGGTTTCTGGTGAGATCCAATAGGAATTCTATTCTAATTATTTATATATATATAGAAAATTCTAAACATTATATTGGTGTATACGGTTAAGCTAGCTACTGTCCAAAGGGTCGCCTACATGGAATAAATTAGAAAAAATTTATAATGGCTTCATAAATCCTCTAAGTGCTGAAACTTCTCAAAATAAGATCTAAAAAAATCTATTCTCTCTATTTAGCTCATAACTATTATAAATAAATAATAAAATAGTTTTCAGAATTTTAGGGGTTTTACATATCCTCACTAACTCACCTCCTGACCATCCTCCCCAACGTCATGCATAAATTGAATACCCACTTTGCAATGGCACTTGCCTCCTTCCAACTACCCTCAATACCCATGCATGGCTGCTAAGCTCCCCTTTAACCCACTGCACATATTTTATTGTGATACTGCAACTCACTTTTTACCCAAGTACATACACCCACCTACTTGAGACTGATACTCTGTGTATACATAATACTCATCTTCACTAATACACACATATTCAATATTAAAACTCCTAATTTTTGGGCTGCACATAACCACTTATACTGATACTAGTGTATCAGTTCCCTCTGATACACTGAGACACTAACACTTGAGTCTCACCAAGACACATCCATTTCTCTCACTCGAGCTCTAAGCTTCCTGCACTACCTGCACTGCCTCGAACCACTGACCACACCTTGTCTTCAATTATGAACTGTCACTAATACACTGGCCCCAACTCTAGAAATGACACTAACACACTGAATAACACTCACCCCCATATACATATAAACTAACATATATATATATATATATATATATATATATATATATATATATATATATATATATATATATATATATATATATATATAACATAATATAGCACCTTGATACACCCACACACCTATCTGGTTTGTTGACCCCACACTGATACCTCTTCCTCATATATTACCTGCTCACTCACCATCACCATTGCCCACTTGCCACTATTGCTACCTCTCCATCTCTACCATACTAAGGAACACCCAGTATCAGTCTTGGCCTGATAAGTTCTAACCTCGACTTGTCCTTCCCAATATAATGCAACAAGAGGACACAAAGGGGTGGATGGACACCTCCTTCAAGCAAGCTCTACACCAAAGCTTCCCTTTTGCTTCTCCAAGCTCCTTAGAATGGGTTGGGAATAAAGAAATGATGGTGTATTTGGTAAGGAAGAAATTAAGGTTTGCTTCTAAATTTGGGAATAAAATAATTTATGAAAGCAAATAGAGGTTATTCATGAATAAAGAGGCTTATATAGCCTCCTAATAGGGTTAGGGTCAGGTTGAGAAATATTTGAATTGACAAAAAAGCCCCTCTCATTCTCTCATGAATAGGATCAACTAATCCTATAGAAGAAAAAAAATTCTATTCTTGAGTCTAAATAGGTTTAATAAACTTAATCTAGTCATGACTAACTAATAACTCAAGTCAAATAGTCTAAACTTAATAACTAACTCATTCTCTTAAATTAATGAGTCAAACCATGACTAACTATTTAATTAAATTAATGAGTCAAGTCAAGTCTAGTTAGGTCCACTAATGTCATATCTAATAAAATAGTCTAATCTACTAACCAATAATAATAATAGTTACAAAATATATATCATACACATTATATATTAAACAAAATTATAAACATAATATTTATAGTAATGCAAAATGATAAAAATATTCATATTCTATAAATGTGGTAGTGACACTCTTCCTTACTATATATAGCCTTCCCTTTCTCTCTCCTCCTCATTTTTCTTCATTTCCTTCTCTTTCTTCATTTTTTTCTTCCTCTTCCCTCTCCTCTCCCTAGCCGAGAGCAGCTTGAGGCCAACCTCCCCATTCCCTTTGGTGGTGGTAGTAGTAGTAGCTTAGTAGTGGGTTTAGACAAGTACATCTTGCCAATAAGAAAGAACTTGCACTTTTAGCCACTAGTATTTTATTAGTCTATATTGTGCTTTATGAATAACTCTTCATGTTTACTTCTTGTTTTTCAGTTTTTATACATTGGTTGGAGTAGATCTAAGTTTCAAATTTGGAGTTTTCATGAGTTTACTTGGTTTTGATCTATTAAAACTTGATGTTTTCCAAAACTAGTAGTTTCATGTTGATGAGCACTTGATTTCATGTGGTTTTGAACTTTACTTTGCATGATCCGGACTTGAAATGAGGATTTTATGGAGAAAATAAGTTTTCAGACTTTGAGCTTTTTCATGGCTGAAACTTGCTGTTATGGGACGAAGGAGTTTCATACGGCTCTCTGGACAGGCGGCCTGGACTTCTCACTCTAAGTCAGCATGCGTCCATCTTGTTGGACGCATGACTGAATCTGCACATGCGTCCCTTGGCCAAATGCATGAAACTTGAACGAATGAAAGTTCTCTAAGTTCAGAAAATTTCATGCGGCCTAGTGTGTATGCGGCCTAGTGTGTATGCGGCCAAGAGGAGCATGTGGCTGAGTCGTCCATGCGTCCTGGAGCTATGAATTCCTCTTTTCTTCGAACGTATGACTCAATACCGCCTTGGCACGACTTTCCATTATTTTATCTTTTTCTTCTGACTCCCTTTCTTGACCAGTCACATCAGTCACTTCTCTGACCCGACCAATCATATCAGTCACTTTTTTGACTTTGTATTTATTTTCTGTCACTCACCTTGTCCCGAGGAGTGAACTTTGCATCTTCCATGCGGCCAGTATGCTGCATGCGGCCAGTTCTTGCATGCGGCCAGCTCTTGCATGCGGCCAGCTTACCCCATGCGCTTATGATACTTGTAGTAGCTTAACTTCTTATGATTTGTTCTCTTATGGTTTAACTATTTTCATTGTTTATCCTATTATGTTTAGTTGTTATGAATGCAAGCTTTCTCTAATTTCTTATAATCCGATTTGTAACAACCTGCCAGAACCTGGTGTAAACACCCTGATTTTCAGAATAAAATTTTGAAAATAATATTCCCGAATTTTTGGTAATTTCTGAAAAGGAACCAAGGTATTTAAAGATTTTTAAATGCAGTTTATTAGTATTAAAATATGATGGAAATAATATTATGTGGTGTAAAATAGAAATTCGGATATGTGGTATTTTTCGGTGTATTTATTGGACACCGGAGACGCATTTTAAGCCTTAAAAACTATTGGGAGAGTGAACCAGACCCAAGTTGAACCAACCCTGAACCAAACCAACTTGATGGGTCGGGTCGGGTCGGATCCGAGCCAAACCCGACCCGGACCCAAAGTCAGATGGGAACCCTAGCCGCAGAGTACTGTAGCAGCCTATAAGAGGCCGCCTCGACGTCGGCGCTACCCTCTTTCACTCGCCGCCGTCGGATCGAACCCCATCAGTCGCCCCCTTTTTCCCGCTCCGGCCCGTCACCCTCCGCTCGGTTCCTCTCCACCGAACCGATCCGCGCCACCCTCTTCCCCGGTGACGGGATCTACCTCCGGCCCGACGTCACAGCCGACTCTGAGTTCCCCCCCCCGCCTGCTGCCAACGCCGCACGACCCCCTCGCCGGACCGACCGATCCCCCACCGCGACGCAGCCCCGACCCCGACCGGCTGTGAGTCCCCGACCCCAACTCCGGTTGTGCGTCCCCGACCCCGTCGGCGCAGCGATCCCCTCCGGCCGGCCACAGCGAACCCTAGCCATCTCCGGCTGCTCGCGCCATCGGACACAATCTGAACCCTAGCACTGGACGCAGCAACTTGATACGCAGGACACGGAGTTGACGCTCGGACACTTGGAATTCAGCGTTCACGGAGCCCTGTTCAGGTACCGATTTCTCTCACCTCGTAACTCCGTTTTAGTTTCTGTCAGTTGCTACGCGTAGACAGTATAACCCTCTCGGTGGCCGTGCAACCCGCTCGGTGCATCGCGTCCTGTGGTGATCGTACACCGCGATCCAAAAACAGAAAAAACAACGTCCCGTTTCACCCGGAACTGAGTATGCCCCGCCAAACGGGACGACTTGGTCATACGCGGTCTTTACCAAACTGTGCGCGACGTTGATACGGTCGTGTGGGATTTCGCTGAAGTCGATTCAGATGTGCGTGCACACCGGAAACAACGCGTATCCGCCGACGATATCCCGTATTCGTTCCTTTTGGAATACGCTGTAACTTTGTGTACACACATCGGATCGAGACAAAACTTGCGCCATCGGACTCGTAGCAATACGCTGGTCCTGTGACCCAAGTTTGGTCCGATTCTGAGAACGTTGACAAAATCGTGTATCGTGGGCCCCACAGGCTCCACTTGACGGGCAATTTTGAGAACGGCTCATCGGAATCCAATTCTGAAAGTTCTGTTGGGTTCGTATCATCGTTCCTGACCTATTGACATTAAGTTGGACTGATTTGGAGACCCTTGACCCTGGCACGCTTTTCGGTGCAAAGTGGCCCACATGTGGACCCCGCTTTGGCCCAGAAATGACCTTTTTGTCCATGTGTCCAAATTGGATGTAAGGACAGGCGTTTTTAGCTATTTGGCATCTTCTGAGACGGTTGGTGATGTTTATTACAGCTTTTGGAAGAGTACCCACAGGATCCGTTGATACCGGGACGATTGTTGATATTCAAACACCAGGCAAGTGTACCTTGCCAAACTCTGCAGTATTGTTATATATTTTCCTTGCTTCATTATATTGCTGTGCATGCTTAACCTAGGACCGTGTGATGTACTTAGCGTTCGATTATCAGTCGGGTGCCAACACTGTATGCGGTGTTGGGTACGGTCAGCTAGAGATGGACATACGTGACACTTTATATTCTCGTACTGGTTTTACCAAGTACACTTTGACCCAGGACACTTGACACTACTCATGCGACAGGATTTTCCCGAGATATTCATGGTAATTCTGTATAGGATACAGGACATGGACATTATGTTATTAGATATAGTATGACTGGTTGCATTAGCTATGATCCCGCTTGACATGGACATGAGACGTTGTGGTCATGATATGCGTGGTTACATTGGGTGGAGAGAGACACACAGGCTACAGGCTGTTCCATATATATATACATCCACTATTATTGAGAGGTCATAGACTCTCGGAGCAGAGCTAGACCCACTACCGGTTATTACCGCTACCGGCTCCCCGATACAGAGCTGGTAGTGGCTCAGCCTGAGTACTCGTGATGCTCTCACTTGCATTTTCACTTAGATGGTTACTTACTTGCCCTATTTATTCTATTTATTTTTCTGCACTGCATTTACTTTGGCATGAGCTTTCTTGTACCTTGCTATGTCCCCTGAGGACCTGGATTCGGATTATGTCCCCAGGAGTTAAGGACGAGATCTATCCCGAGGTATACGGGACCGGAGCAAGAGCTGATCCAGGAGCTGTACCGCCATCCGAGGACAAGGTGTTAGCCGAAGACTTCTCCTGAGCATCCATGTTCATGCTCAGCATTTATTTATTTATTTCAGTCATTTATTCTGGTCTGTTGAGCCATTGTATTAGATTTTATCGGGTTGTTCCCAAAAGCACTTTGTGAGACTGTTTGATGATTTATATTTCTTATATCTGTGGATCATATTTTATATCTTGTGTGGATGAGATTAGTTGTGCCATGTTGTCGTAGACTTATTTTTACAGCTTAAGTACACCCTGATGGATCCATTAAATTGGGTTGGTCCATCGGTGCGTACTGCTGGCCATTGCCACGCGTCCGGTCCCTCGGTATTTTGGGACTGGGCGTGACATGGTTTTTGTGGTGGCCCATGCAGGTCTACGACTAAATAGTTCGGTTTCAACTTAGGGACCGAACCAGCCTGCCCTAAGGATAGGATAGATTGTAGGATCTCATCCATTATTTAAACCATTATTGAACTCTATATCGAACTTGAAATTGTTACTTGAATTGCATCATGTTTGATTCCTTGGTGCCTTCTTACAGTTTATCTTTTGGTTGCAGAGAAATGGATCCCAGGAACGAAGACGAGATTCCTTTGGATACGCCACACGACGCTGTAGTTACTTACACAGACAAAGTGACTCCAGGGAATGGAGGACAAGCATCGCAGAGCGACCAAACCGGTCAGCCTAATCCAAGGTTCCGGAGAGATGACATCCCACCTCCACCATAGTTTACTCCCCAGATGCCAGTTTTCCCGCCCGGACAAGCCATGGACGGGCAACAGATGTTCCAGATGATGTATGCCATGATGCAGGCCCAGCAGCAGATTCAGCAAGAGGCCCATTGCCAGGAGGCAGAGTATCTGAGGACCAGCCTGGTATCCGTATTGGAGCAGGCAAATCCACCAACGAGGTGAACAGCGACGGGATCTATCACCGATTTCCGTTATCTCAAGCCTCGCACATTTTCTGGCAAAGAAGGGCCAACAGAAGTTCATGAATGGCTCACTAACATTCAGCATCAGTTGGAAGCCGCTGAACTTCCGAGAGAGAAGTGGATGACTGCAGTCAGAATGCAGTTAACTGATAATGCGCATCACTGGTGGTTAGCAGAAGAAAGGAGGCTCGGACAGGACCGAGTCACATGGGAAGAGTTCTCCAGACTCTTCCAAGAGATGTACATTCCGGCAGTTGCACGATCAGAGCTCAGAGACAAGTTCAACCGCCTCATCCAAGGTAGTATGACAGTGGAAGAATATAACGCGGAATTTATACGTCTAAGTCGCTTCGCTCCAACATTGATCTCGACAGAGGAAGAGAAAGCTGAGAAGTTCTTTGACGGACTGAAGTTCGAGCTTCAGAGATTGATTGGCTCGGTCGCACCTACAACTTATACCGATGTCCTTGCAGCAGCACGACGCATGGAGCACGTCACTAGAAGGGAGTCAAATTTGAAGAGGCCGGTCACATTAACTCTATCCAAGACAGCACCTGGAGATTCTACGAAACGATTCCAGAGGAGTATGCCAGAGAGAGCAGCACATAGGGACAGACCTCTTCCTACTTGTCACCACTGCGACAAAGTAGGACACATTGAGAAAGAATGCAGGCGTAGGTTGGGACTATGTCTGAGCTGCGGATCCAACCAGCACTTTTCCAGGGACTGTTCTGAACGCAGAGACGGAGCACCGAGACTAGCTTTACCTGCACCATGACCAGCTACAGGAGCAGTAGGAGCACAGCAGACAGGAACTGGAGGAGTCAGACCACCAACTACAGGAGGCTACCAGCAGAGACCACCACTGGCACCACAGGCGGCCCTATTTCAGCAGCAGTAGCAGAGGGGTCCAGCACAGGGAAGAGGCCAGGCATTCACTTTAGCTGTTGAGCAGGAAGCTACTGCGGGCGAGGTCATCGCAGCTACTATTTTAGTAGCTTCATTACCCGCTGTAGCTTTATTTGATTCTGGAGCATCGCATTCATTTATAGCAGCTAGCTTTGTAGCCACCCATAGAGTAGCTACCGCACCCCTTCCGAAGATGAAGAGAATTCTTACGGGAGGTGGAATTATTCCGGTTAGTGACGTCTGTAGATCATGTTCTGTAGTAGTTTGTGGAAGAGAAATGCGAGCTCAATTTCTGATATTTTCCATGCCGGATTATGATGTCGTACTTGGTATGGACTGGTTAAGTCAGTATCATGCGACCCTTCATTGCCAACTTGGACGGGTTATATTTAGACCGCCGGGACATCCAGAATTTGAGTTTCTTCGAGAAGCAGTAGAACAAGGAGTTCAGCCTACTCTTAGGGTACTCTCTGTAGAAGGGGAGACAGGTTACCCAAGAGTCATATCAGAATTTGTGGATGTGTTTCCTGATGATCTTCCAGGTTTACCACCTGATCGGAAAATAGAATTCACAATAGACTTAACTCCAGGAGCAGAGCCTATCACTTCATCAGTATATCGGCTAGCACCTAAGGAGTTAGTGGAGTTGAAAGAACAGGTTGACGACCTTCTGGATAAGGGTTTCATTCGGTCCAATATTTCACCTTGGGGAGCCCCCATATTATTTGTGCCAAAGAAGGATGGAACAGTACGATTATGCATTGACTACAGGGCACTAAACGCTGTGACCATCAAGAACAAGTATCCCTTACCACGCATTGATGATCTATTCGATCAATTGAGTGGTGTGAGGGTATTCTCGAAGATTGACCTTCGATCCGGCTATCATCAGATCAAAGTAAGGAAGGAAGACATCCCGAAGACAGCTTTCAGGACTAAGTATGGACATTATGAGTTCTTGGTAATGCCGTTTGGTTTAACCAACGTGCCAGCAGTATTTATGAGTTTAATAAACCGAGTCTTTCATCAGTTCTTGGATAAATTTGTGGTGGTGTTCATTGATGACATTCTCATATATTCCAAAAGCCACGAAGAGCACGAGGAGCATCTCAGAATCGTGTTAGAGACCCTGAGACAGGAGAAGTTATATGCCAAACTCAGTAAGTGTGAGTTCTGTATGGACAAAGTACATTTCTTGGGACATATCATCTCAGGAGAAGGACTTTCAGTGGATCCAGAGAAAGTTGCGGCGATAGAGACTTGGCCTACACCCACATCAGTTGCAGAAGTGAGAAGTTTTCTCGGACTTGCGGGATATTACCGAAGGTTTGTAGAAAATTTTTCGAGGATTGCAGAACCGATGACGAAGCTGACACGCAAAGATCAGGAGTTTTTATGGACAGAAGACTGCCAGAAGGCCTTCGAAGAATTGAAGAGAAGATTAACAACAGCACCTGTCTTGACTCTTCCTTCAGGGTCAGGAGGTTTTGTTGTTTACAGTGATGCATCGGGTAGTGGACTGGGATGTGTTTTGATGCAACATGGCAAAGTCATTGCTTATACATCGAGACAGTTGAAGGTCCACGAGAAGAACTACCCAACACACGATCTGGAGTTAGCAGCAGTTATATTCGCATTGAAGATTTGGAGGCACTACCTTTATGGTGAGAAAGTAGACATCTTTACAGATCACAAAAGTCTGAAGTAGATCTTAACATGAGGCAGAGGCGTTGGCTTGAATTGATGGTAGATTTTGACATCGATCTGCAGTATCATCCGGGAAAAGCGAACGTCGTCGCAGATGCACTAAGCAGGAAGCCTACGGCTTATTTCTTGACGATGCAGCCCGAGTTATTGAGAGATCTACAGGAGCTTCAGATAGAGGTTGTCTTACCAGGACAGAATGGCTTGATGGCTAATCTTGAAATTAAATTATCACTTGTGGAGAAGATTAAGGAGGCATTGCCCACCGATGCTAGATTTAGAAGGTTGAATGAGAGGACAGAAGCATGCATGCAGACAGGACTTCGCATTCACGAAGACGGGACATTGAGGTTCGAAAATCGCCTGTATGTTCCAAATGGAGAATTGAGACATGAGTTAATGACTGAAGCACATAGTTCCATGTACTCTGTTTATCCAGGAGGAACAAAGATGTACCGAGACTTGAGACAATATTACTGGTGGCATGGAATGAAAAGAGAGATTGCAAGATTTGTGGCCAAATACTTAGTCTGCCAGCAAGTAAAGGCCGAGCATCAGAGAACTGCAGGTATGCTACAGCCGCTTCCCATACCAGAATGGAAGTGGGAGCACATCACGATGGATTTTGTCACCGGATTTCCGAGGAGCCCCAGCGGAAAAGACGCAGTATGGGTGATAGTGGACCGACTCACTAAATCGGCACACTTCTTGCCATTTAGAGTTGGACAGTCCACAGAGATACTAGTCGACATGTATATGCGACAAATTGTCAAATTACATGGAGTGCCTGTTAGTATTGTATCGGATCGAGATTCAAGATTTACATCTCATTTCTGGAGAAGCATGCAAGAGAGTCTGGGCACCAGACTCAAATTCAGCACGGCTTACCACCCACAGACTGATGGCCAATCGGAGCGCACCATTCAGATCTTGGAGGACATGTTGCGATCATGTATGCTAGACTTTGGAGAATCTTGGGAAGATCATTTGCACTTAGTGGAGTTCTCCTACAACAACAGTTGTCAGGCCAGCATCCAGATGGCACCATTCGAGGCATTATACGGGAGAAAATGCAGATCGCCTATATGTTGGAGTGACATTGGTGAACGTCAAATACTGGGTCCAGAATTGGTAACGCAGACAATGGAAAAGGTAAAACAGATTCAGAATCATCTACGAGCAGCTCAGGACAGACAGAAGCATTGGACAGATACGCACAGACGTCCCCTAGAGTTTAAAGAAGGAGAGCACGTGTTTTTGAGGATTTTGCCCACTCGTGGTACTATCAGATTCGGGAGCAGAGACAAGTTGAGCCCAAGGTATATTGGGCCATTTGACATTCTAGAGCGCGTTGGTGAGGTGGCATATCGTCTTGCATTACCTCCATCCTTAGAAGGAGTGCATGACGTATTCTACGTCTCACAGTTGCGAAGGTACGTGATCGACCCAAGTCACGTAGTCGATCATTCAGAGATCGCAGTGGGCCCAAGCTTGAGATATGAAGAACAACCAGTTGGCATTCTCGACGTCAGTGAGAAGACCCTGCGGGGACAGACAATCAGACTGGTTCGTGTAGCATGGAAACATCATTCTCCTGGCGAATCGACCTGGAAACAAGAAGATAGTATGCGCCGGCGTTACCCCCACTTGTTCGAGGAGGCAGTTGAAAACTAAGCAACCATGTATTTCAATAATCCTTTCTTTTGTAGCTTACTCTTTGATTGCGAGGACACAATCCTTTTAAGGAGGGAAGATTGTAAACACCCTGATTTTCAGAATAAAATTTTGAAAATAATATTCCCGGATTTTTGGTAATTTCTGAAAAGGAACCAAGGTATTTAAGGATTTTTAAATACAGTTTATTGGTGTTAAAATATGATAGAAATAATATTATGTGGTGTAAAATGGAAATCCAGACATGTGGTATTTTTTGGTGTATTTATTGGACACCGGAGACGCGTTTTAAGCCTTAAAAACTATTGGAAGAGTGAACCAGACCCAAGTTGAACCAACCCTGAACCAAACCAACTTGATGGGTCGGGTCGGGTCGGGTCGAATCCGAGCCAAACCCGACCCGGACCCGAAGTCAGATGGGAACCCTAGCCGCAGAGTACTGTAGCAGCCTATAAGAGGCCGCCTCGACGTCGGTGCTACCTTCTTTCACTCGTCGCCGCCGGATCGAACCCCATCAGCCGCCCCCTTTTTTCCGCTCCAGCCCGTCACCCTCCGCTCGGTTCCTCTCCACCGAACCGATCTGCGCCACCCTCTTCCCCGGTGACGGGATCGATCTTCGGCCCGACGTCGTAGCCGACTCTGAGTTCCCCCCCCGCCTGCTGCCAACGCCGCACGACCCCCTCGCCGGACCGACCGATCCCCCACCGCGACGCAGCCCCGACCCCGACCGGCTGTGAGTCCCCGACCCCAACTCCGGTTGTGCGTCCCCGACCCCGTCGGTGCAGCGATCCCCTCCGGCCGGCCACAGCGAACCCTAGCCATCTCCGGCTGCTCGCACCATCGAACATAATCTGGACCCTAGCACTGGACGCAACAACTTGATACGCAGGACACGGAGTTGACGCTCGGACACTTGGAATTCAGCGTTCACGGAGTCCTGTTCAGGTACCGATTTCTCTCACCTCGCAACTCCGTTTTAGTTTTCGTCAGTTGCTACGCGTAGACAGTATAACCCTCTCGGTGGCCGTGCAACCCGCTCGGTGCATCGTGTCATGTGGTGATCGTACACCGCGATCCAAAAACAGGAAAAACAATGCCCCGTTTCACCCGGAACTGAGTACGCCCCGCCAAACGGGACGACTTGGTCTCACGCGGTCTTTACCAAACCTTGTACTATGTTGATACGGTCGTGTGGGATTTCGCTGAAGTCGATTCGGATGTGCGTGCACACCGGAAACAACGTGTATCCGCCGACGACACCCCGTATCTGTCCCTTCTGGAATACGCTGTAACTTTGTGTACACACGTCGGATCGAGATGAAACTTGTGCCATCGGACTCGTAGCAATACGCTGGTCCTGTGACCCAAGTTTGGTCTGATTCTGAGAACGTTGACAAAATCGTGTATTGTGGGCCCCACAGGCTCCACTTGACGGGCAATTTTGAGAACGGCTCATCGGAATCCAATTCTAGAAGTTCCGTTGGGTTCGTATCATCGTTCTTGATCTGTTGACACTAAGTTGGACTAATTTGGAGACCCTTGACCCTGGCACGCTTTTCGGTGCAAAGTGGCCCACATGTGGACCCCACTTTGGCCCGGAAATGACTTTTTTGCCCCTGTGTCCAAATTGGACGTAAGGACAGGCGTTTTTAGCTATTTGGTATCTTTTGAGACAGTTGGTGATGTTTATTACAGCTTTTGGAGGAGTACCCACAGGATCCGTTGATACCGGGACGACTGTTGATATTCAAACACCAGGCAAGTGTACCTTGCCAAACTCTGCAGTATTGTTATATATTTTCCTTGCTTCATTATATTGCTGTGCATGCTTAACCTAGGACCGTGTGACGTACTTAGCGTCCGATTATCAGTCGGATGCCAACACTGTACGCGGTGTTGGGTACGGTCAGCTAGAGATGGACATACGTGACACTTTATATTCTCGTACTGGTTTTACCAAGTACACTTTGACCCAGGACACTTGACACTTCTCATGAGATAGGATTTTCCCGAGATATTCGTGGTGATTCTGTATAGGATACAGGACATGGACATTATGTTATTAGATATAGTATGACTGGTTGCATTAGCTATGATCCCGCTTGACATGGACATGAGACGTTGTGGTCATGATATGCGTGGTTACATTGGGTGGGGAGAGACACACAGGCTACAGGCTGTTCCATATATATATACATCCACTATTATTGAGAGGTCGTAGACTCTCGGAGCAGAGCTAGACCCACTACCGGTTATTACCGCTACCGGCTCCCCGATACAGAGCTGGTAGTGGCTCAGCATGAGTACTCGTGATGCTCTCACTTGCATTTTTACTTAGATGGTTACTTACTTGCCCTATTTATTCCATTTATTTTTCTGTACTGCATTTATTTTGGCATGAGCTTTCTTGTACCTTGCTATGTCCCCTGAGGACCTGGATCCGGATTATGTCCCCAGGAGTTGAGGACGAGATCTATCCCGAGGTATACGGGACCGGAGCAGGAGCTGATCCAGAAGCTGTACCGCCATCCGAGGATGAGGTGTTAGCCGAAGACTTCTCCTGAGCATCCATGTTCATGCTCAGCATTTATTTATTTATTTCAATCATTTATTCTGGTCTGTTGAGCCATTGTATTAGATTTTATCGGGTTGTTCCCCGAAGCACTTTGTGAGACTGTTTGATGATTTATATATCTTATATCTGTGGATCATATTTTATATCTTGTGTGGATGAGATTAGTTGTGCCATGTTGTCGTAGACTTATTTTTACAGCTTAAGTACACCCTGATGGATCCATTAAATTGGGTTTGTCCATCGGTGCGTACTGCTGGCCATTGCCACGCGTCCGGTCCCTCGGTATTTTGGGACTGGGGCGTGACACCTGGAATTCCCTGAACGTGGATTGTATTGACATTGTTAATCTTGAACTCCCGATATCAAACTTGCAATGATATTCCTGATAATAGTTCATCGTATCGAGTTAACCTGACATGTACCTATATTCCTGATAGTGGCTCGACGAAGCGCACTCTTGACATGCTAGAATTTCCTGAACTAAAATGCTCGAACTGATAAGATAAATTCTCGTGGTTGATTGCTTGCTCCTGAAATATTTAAGGAAATGTTTAAGGAAAATTCTTGAGCACCACGGTCAGAAATTCTTAATAACTTGTCCAGGATAACAACTAGAATAATGAATTAGAAGCATCTAGAGAGATTTTTTGACTACATGCAATCCCGGTATCCCAGCGACACCTGATGGATTTGGAGCTCTCCGTCGTAAGGGGCACACTTTCAGTACGTCGTCGAGTATTGCATTTACTTGTAATTTACTATACCTGATATAATCTATTCTATGTATCCTTATGCCTGGATAACCCGAATAGTTTGCAGGACATGTGACTGTATGGAATCTCAAACTGCATGTGTTAGTAACTATGACTGTAATAACCCTAGTTAGCTAATGATAGCAAGCCGTAGGGCATGATTGACCGTGATTGCTTGATTTCCAGTCTAGTCCTGTCTTGATTTATTTAAACCATTGATCAGAAAACTGTAACCTGAGTACCGATTTTCAGATATCCTTGCTTAAAAACTCCAGAACTATTTGACTGTTATTTTACCTGTTGCACTTATTTAAATGTTCCTTGTGTTATTTCTTATTGATTTATCTGCATACTGGTTTTAGTTCCTAAGTTGGCTCCCTTATGGTACTTACTGTTTTGGGGTCTGATCCCACTGATTTTGTATGGCCTAATTTCGGAGTAGGACCACATGATCTCCCGTACTTTCCGTCTCAAGATGGTGAATTCCAGGAGCACCCGATGACATGAGTGGGTTTCTTCTTCATCACCCACTTGATCTTGTACTTATACTTTTGAGGCATTTAGTTATCGAGCACGTATTTAGCTCGTATTTTGGAACTTGACATTCTAGCCTGCGGGACTATATGTAAAGCATACTCTAGACTATAACTAGAGCTTATCATGTAATATTGTACTCTTGCTAGTTCTTCATTTTGTAACTAGTTTCATGATCATCTATGTATGTATAGTTTGGGACGCATTACTATTATATGTTTGATGGTTATACATCTTGTAATTTGTTGCTTGCTTGAGATTGAGACACCTAGAAATCTTGACCCAGGAATGACTATTGGATTGTAGAGTAAACCCTCACATGTCTAGACAACCGTGACCGTATCTCGGAGTATTGAGTACTCTGGTGTACATAGCTGGTTTTGTCCGCCACCGCTCTCCAGTATTCTAGTTCTGGGACGTGATAACTGAGTAGTTAAAAAAGTGGCATTGAAAAATGGACTTTGTTTAGCATTATCCATTCATTGGAAAATAAACAATTTTTTATTTATAAAAATATGATTGCTTAAATGGTTTATTGTATTTTCTTCCATTGACAGCATTCATACATACTAATTTATTGTTATTCCACTGAAAGCAAAACTCTACACAAGCAAAACCATATATTTCATACTTCATGTACAAATTATCCTTTATAAACAAATTTTGATAACAAGTGTCTTTTAATCTCTCTAATAATAAATACGTGTAACGCACGTGCATATATGCTAGTGAGAAATAACCTGTAATCACACAATAAATAAAACTAAAAGTATAGAACACTAAAATTTATTTGACAAATTTTTTCAATGGATCTTAATAATAAATTGAAACTATTATACCATACTACCAAGAGAACCAAAAAAGATAACAACTAGTGCATTAGTACTTTATCAACATTGATCTTCTTGTATTTAAACAGTATGAGGGTAGATCAACCATGAGAAAAAAAGTTAAAAATTAAAAATATGTGGGATATATACTGTTCCAAGGCATATTGAGCTCCCTGCTTCTTCATCTTTCCTCCAAGACCCTGATGTAAGGTCAAGAGCTCTAGTCCTTGACATCATTGTTTCTTAAATAAAGACTAGACATGCACATCCAAATTCCTAAATTATATAAGTAAAAAATTTGATAATTATTGTTGAAAATAAAACTCACATAATATCACTATTAAAGAAAATAAATTCATCTAACAATTGAGGAATCTTTAGAAGCAAAATAACAATAACCTTTTAGAGATGATAGATAGCACACCAGTCAGAGCAAGATCTTTGAGAAATCCTAAATTTTTTTTATGGTTATAAATATGAGTCTTAGAGTTGGTAGGGAATAGGGATTGAAGAATTGGAGGTCTTGTGCGGATCGTAGAGTATAGAGATTGAGGAATAAATATGATGACTTAAATTACAAAATTATAAAACTGATCCTAACACATATATTTTTAGGCCCCTAAATATTTGAGGCCCTGTGCAGTCGCACTTTTGGCACAGGCCTAGGGCCGGCCCTACCCCTTCTCAATCCATGTACCTACTTTTGAGGAACTCCTCCACTACATCCCATTGCACAACTCCTCATCCCTCCGACTCCAACACCTAGAGCGACGACACCATCTATCGACGTTGTCGTTCATGACTCCCTCTTACTCATTGGAACAATGCAGTCGCCTACTACTTATAGAGAGCGAGTGGGAGGTCTAGATGGGGGTAGGGGAAGGGAGGGGGATGAAGGGGAAGGAAGAGGGTCATGACCAAGGATTATCCATTGGTTGATCGGTCGATCATAAAAATAATTATTTTTAATTCTTATTTAATGATTAAATATTTAAGTGATGTGTATTATTATTACTAGTAATGTGCAGGTGCTTTAAAAAGTTGTTGAAAAAAAAATTGAATACGAATTTATTATAAAAACTATCATTCCTAGGAACTGAACTCAAGCAACCAGGGAACATACTTCCCACATTAACCACTTGAGTTTGAATTGTTTAGTTATAAATAAATCATATTAGATGTCTAAATATTTAGTTAATTTTTTTAAATAATTAATAGAATATTTAGATAGTTGTTTAGGTATTTTATTATTATTATTATTAATTAATTTAAATAAATAATATATATACGGTTTGTACGGCTCATTTTGTAGTCATTTTCAAGCAATATTATAGGATGAGATATTATTATTATTATTATTATTATTATTTTATATTAACACATTAATAGTTTAGTTAAGACAGCCGGTAGGGATGAAGTTATGGACAAATTTTTTTAAAGGTAAGGGTAGTCTAAAAAGTTGGAAAAAGAAAAGACGAGGAAAAAGGATTTATTGTGGCCCCCTGTCATGGATGCAACAACAGAGGATACTTGTGTAATTGTAGCACTGCTCAAGTGTGAATTACATTGTGTAGACCAGCAGCACTCTTCCATCCATACTATTCTGAATTCTCTTCTGTTATCGCTCATTCACGTTCCTCCTCTTTACTGAGAAGAAGAAGAAGAAGGAAAGAGACTAAAAGTTCGTCGGAGTGTTCGAAATCACCGGAAATGAGCCACTACGACAGCCGCAATGGCGACCCTGGCTCCTACCGCGACCGGAAGAGGTAACCCTAACCCTAAAAACCCTAACCCTAAAAATCATAACTCTAAAAACCCTAACCGTTGGCCCCCTCTTTCCTTTCAGCGACATGCCCCTCGGTGGTGGCGGCGGCGGCGCAAGCACCCAGAGGGATCCGTCGAGCAAGAGGGCGGCGGTGGACCTGGAGGGCCTGACCCCCTTCGAGAAGAACTTCTACGTCGAGTCCCCCTCCGTCGCCTCCATGACCGAGGCCGAGGTCGAGGAGTACCGGCGCAAGAGGGAAATCACCGTCGAGGGGCGCGACGTCCCCAAGCCCGTCAGGTCCTTCGACGACGTTGGATTCCCAGGTGTACTTCTAGTAATGATGTGGTTATGCATGCTATACATTGCTGTTGCATATTGGTGGATGTCAATTTTATTTCGTGGTTACACTAAACTCATTGTCGTCGAGAGTTAGCTTTCTGACGGCAGTCTTGGTTACTGAAGTTTGCAGAGCATGTGTATCACACGCCATTAGTGTGCTAGTTAGGCTTTACAATTTCGTTCTGTTCAAGATACCATTTGGATAGGGTAGCTCTTTGGCCCGGCATTATGTTCCATTCAAGGTTCTAAACGGCGGTAGACGGGTGCGAGACGGGAGAGTCTGTCTACCGTCTAGGCGCCACCTAGACGGTTGATACATTTTGGACATTTTTTACTATTTTACCATTGTTTTTTTTTCTTTTTGCATATTTTAAGGGTGTTTCATGCATAACTAAGTTGTAGAACGAAGATTTATGAAGTTTTAGTTATTGTAAAAGTGAATCATATGTCCATAATGCTTGCAAAATCTTTTGGCCAAAATATATTGTTAGATATTGTTCTTCCTAGGTGCCTGCCTATGCCGTCTCACCTCCGCCTATGCCACCAAACCTCAGTTGGCTGTCTACCCCACCGCCTACATCAAAAGCGGTGCGAAGAGAGGCCCCCTACTGCCTAGGCGCCGCCTAGTCGGCCGCCTCAACCGTCATTTAGAACACTGGTTCCATTTGGACAGAACACGCTCAATTGGGTGCTTAAATGTCCATTTATGGGTTACCCGCCCACCGAGCCTTCCGTAAAATGCCTGTTCGGAAAATGCTCGTGTCCAACTATATGTGAACATGGGTGTATCCTTGCGCCAGAATCAGAAACAGCATGATAACTTACTGAACTTGTAGGAAAAAAAACCATATCGACTGCTTGATAGGTCTTACTCAAAGTCTTATGTTAATAAATGCGGACACATAAGTGATGTGGACATTTTCAGGTAAGAGCAGTAAGTAGTCACATATATTGCACGAATACGATACAAATACAACACGGATATGGGTATGAAGTATGAACACGATATACATACCGATCATTTTCCCGTATCTGTACAACCTTGCTCATAGTCTCTGGCTATAACTAATCAAATCATGTTTTACTGTGAAAATACCTCTAAAATCGTATGGCAACAGTTTGGAGATTAGGGGAAGCTGGAATTGTTGGTAAAGAAATGAGATTACTTAAGAAATCCATAACGTGTGGAGTTATTATTGTTGGACATCTTGTGTAATATTCATTTAGTGAAGTATATAACATGCTCTGCAGTTTGACTAACATTAGGTATAAGAAGGCGTACTGGATCTACTTGTAGGTTTTGATATTGTTACGAATGCGTAATTGAGGTAATTTGTGTCACGCCCCGGACCCGCCCGGGCCGCCGCTCCGCCCTGCCCCGCCCCGTGCGGCCGGGAATTAACGAACCGGGCACGAATCACCGTGCCTCGGCGAGCCGGACGCGAATCACCGCGCCCGTCCCGCGGGTGCGAGGGAGGAAGGGAGCCAAGCGAATGGCCCGTTCGAGCTTTCGGGGGACGTGATGCCGCACGGGCCTGGGGTTGCGCCCGTGCAAGGCCAATCGTTTAAGTTGATAGTTGGCTATCATCGCATCATCGAGTAAGCAGCGGAAAGGGACTTGTTGCAATGCAATGCATTAGCCAACTGAGTGTTCGGGACAATCGAGGCAACTTGGGTTTCCTTTAGCAAAGGCACACGTTCGTTCCATACATTATGCCCCCTTATACGATAGCATTCTCGGGGCAACAATCGAAACCAGGATTCCGGGTCTTCGGGACTGTGGCACGCCTATCGCTCCCTCGGACGATCCAGTACCTGCACAAGCAAGTAAACTGTTGGGGGGTCAGCACTTTTATAAGTACTGGTGAGATAAAACAACTGAACAGAAACAAGCATTCACTCAAACAGGCACTAAGTAATCATGTTATAAAACATTACATTACTAGTGATCTTTCTAGTTTTACCTAGGTTCGTTTCATGCAGTTCTAGCAGAGTCGATTTACTTGTTTAGAAACATGTTTGGAAACAGAGTTTCATATACTAAGCAGGCAAGCAAACCGTTCATGTTCCAGGGTGTGCGCAGCGTGTCTCGTGCGACTCGAGGGTCAGATGCAAAGCTAGACACACAATGCACATTCTTAGGGGCAGTCCTCTATCCAAGCCAACACAATGACTTAGCTATATGAATGGCGGTCCCCAAGTATCTCAGGATCGGTAGCGGTTAGTCCAGCATACCAATGACTCTTTTATCTGATGCTAGAGGCAGCTGTGACTCATGGTTGCTTTGCACTATCATGGTAGCAGCCGGGACACATGCAGTTCAGCTCTCCACCAATAGCCATTGTCCGACCGCGTGCGAATGCATGGAACACTATCAAACAAACTCTTAGTATGCAGACGAGACGAACCATCATAACGCAAATCCTTGTTGCGGGGCAAATCCGACTTATCACTTGAACACATTCAGGCACAGTATGGTTCTCTCGAAGCATAGACGATAGTGAACATGTTCATGCACTCTAAGCAAGCGATCTGGATTCTCGTTTAGCAGACTTATTGATTCAAAGACAAGCTAGGTGAGTTCTTTCATTAACATGCAAGGCAGGTTCTATCATTCTCTTAAGAAAACATTGCAAGCAAAAACTCAGGTTATTTATTAAGGCGTGCAAGAATCAGAGAACGAAGTTCTGCCCACTCACCTTGATATATAACGCCGGCGCGGAGCGGGGCGTTACATACTTACCCACCAACAAAAAGTTTCGTCCTCGAAACTTCAAGGATAAACTTCTCGATATCCCGAGTAGCGATAGTGCCGTCCCTCGCCGTACTCAACCGAAACAATCAAGCAATTCAAGTTCAGGAAACTTTTTGCACTTTGAGAATATCTATGGACTTATTGTATGGAACGCTCTTTGCAAAACCATATCGATCTCAGAGTCATAGCCAGAAGATCGATTCTGCTCTGATACCATTCTGTCACGCCCCGGACCCGCCCGGGCCGCCGCTCCGCCCTGCCCCGCCCCGTGCGGCCGGGAATTAACGAACCGGGCACGAATCACCGTGCCTCGGCGCGCCGGACGCGAATCACCGCGCCCGTCCCGCGGGTGCGAGGGAGGAAGGGAGCCAAGCGAATGGCCCGTTCGAGCTTTCGGGGGACGTGATGCCGCACGGGCCTGGGGTTGCGCCCGTGCAAGGCCAATCGTTTAAGTTGATAGTTGGCTATCATCGCATCATCGAGTAAGCAGCGGAAAGGGACTTGTTGCAATGCAATGCATTAGCCAACTGAGTGTTCGGGACAATCGAGGCAACTTGGGTTTCCTTTAGCAAAGGCACACGTTCGTTCCATACATTATGCCCCCTTATACGATAGCATTCTCGGGACAACAATCGAAACCAGGATTCCGGGTCTTCGGGACTGTGGCACGCCTATCGCTCCCTCGGACGATCCAGTACCTGCACAAGCAAGTAAACTGTTGGGGGGTCAGCACTTTTATAAGTACTGGTGAGATAAAACAACTGAACAGAAACAAGCATTCACTCAAACAGGCACTAAGTAATCATGTTATAAAACATTACATTACTAGTGATCTTTCTAGTTTTACCTAGGTTCGTTTCATGCAGTTCTAGCAGAGTCGATTTACTTGTTTAGAAACATGTTTGGAAACAGAGTTTCATATACTAAGCAGGCAAGCAAACCGTTCATGTTCCAGGGTGTGCGCAGCGTGTCTCGTGCGACTCGAGGGTCAGATGCAAAGCTAGACACACAATGCACATTCTTAGGGGCAGTCCTCTATCCAAGCCAACACAATGACTTAGCTATATGAATGGCGGTCCCCGAGTATCTCAGGATCGGTAGCGGTTAGTCCAGCATACCAATGACTCTTTTATCTGATGCTAGAGGCAGCTGTGACTCATGGTTGCTTTGCACTATCATGGTAGCAGCCGGGACACATGCAGTTCAGCTCTCCACCAATAGCCATTGTCCGACCGCGTGCGAATGCATGGAACACTATCAAACAAACTCTTAGTATGCAGACGAGACGAACCATCATAACGCAAATCCTTGTTGCGGGGCAAATCCGACTTATCACTTGAACACATTCAGGCACAGTATGGTTCTCTCGAAGCATAGACGATAGTGAACATGTTCATGCACTCTAAGCAAGCGATCTGGATTCTCGTTTAGCAGACTTATTGATTCAAAGACAAGCTAGGTGAGTTCTTTCATTAACATGCAAGGCAGGTTCTATCATTCTCTTAAGAAAACATTGCAAGCAAAAACTCAGGTTATTTATTAAGGCGTGCAAGAATCAGAGAACGAAGTTCTGCCCACTCACCTTGATATATAACGCCGGCGCGGAGCGGGGCGTTACAATTTGTACGTACACCAGCATTTCCGAGAACGTTGCATTAAGAAATATTAAGGATAAAAAAAGGAGATGAGAACAATGAGCGTGGTATACCACGAAGAGATGAGAGCAGTGAGCATGAATATTTAGAGAACAATGAGGATGTTAGTTTAGGTAATCATGATGGATATTATATGAGCGAGATTTGTGTAGTAGAGAAATCTTTGGTTGATGCCGCTATATAGAATATAGCAATTCAAAGCTAGGTAAGATTATAGAAATCTTTGGTTGATGCAGCTTTCATAACATGCTTCAACATTTTGAAAATCATAAGGCAAAAGTGGAAATCAACAGGATCTGGGATGAAATTAGGTTGAACTAGTTATACAAGATCGCTGCTTTAGCCCTTGAGCAGGATTTCAACTTCTCATTTAATTTGACGAATAAACCACTGTTACTTTAGACCTTAAAGTTTTGTATGAGCTATTTTCAAGTTTGGTTTTGGTGCACACAGTTTTTGTCCCCTATTTCTTAGCACTCATGATTTGTTTGTACTAAAAGTTTCGGGTTAGGGAGTGAGGGTGCACGATGGAGGCTGTGGTGTGAAAGTTCATACTATCTCAATAGTTGAGATCATTTTTTGGCGATAGGATCTGTCTCAAGGACATGAAAATATTGGGTTCTTTTTATTGCACTTTACATAATTAAGTTAGCAGAAGAAGGCCCTGTGTTGATCAATTTGTTCCACTCCACTTCTTTTCTTCAGATTGATACTTAGTTGATGCTGTTTGGTCAGAGGGCATGTAGATGAACAAAGTGGAATTGAATACTCATGTTCTAGTTCCTGAATCTGTATATTCACATTATTTCTTCTCAATAATGGAGTCCCGACTTTCCGGAACCAATCTTTCCCTCAGTTATATTAATGCGTCTATGGAAAATTACGTCTCCCTCAGTTCTGTCACAGTGAATGCTTCTACAGAAGATTACTTCTCTGACTACTTAGTTCAACCACAAAACAACTATTGTTTACCGGTGTTGCATTGGTATTCATATTATTATTATTATTATTATTATATAAGGAAGCATGTATCATGTGTTCTCAATGTATAGAACGCATGGTATATGAAGTGCCGACAGTTTCATTCGTCATTTAGAAAGTTTTCCTTGTGCTCCTTTCACCACAAGAATGTGACCCTGATGCTCTGCACAATGGCTGATGCGCTTATAGATATCTGTTTGTTTGGTCTCTATCGACATTGATACCGCCACTTTGTAAGAGATCTAGTGGTAACTTTCATCCTCATTTCATGCGGTCGTCTATGTTACACAAGAAAGCTCTAGAAATGAATTGACACAGTTTTTGACTGGTTGTCAACCTGGCATTAACCATCTATGTGGCATCAATCGTCTATGTTGTTGCCAAATTCCTAACCAAGATTGCTGTGAGTATGAGAGGATCATGCCATAAAACCTATAAGTACGGTCAGTTGGGTTGGCTGGTAGCATACCTACTTTTTGGCTATGCAGATTAAGATCATACATTCAAGGAGTATCCACCAAGTTCCCTTATACTATAAATAGTCTCGACGAAGAGGTACAATGATAAAATTTTCTATACGGACTACATTCATCTCCATGACTGAATTTTGCATATATAATGGATTCATGTTGTGATTAATCGTTTGGTTAGAACAACTTTCATTGAGTCTCGCATATATCCTTTTTTATTCTAGTTTTTAAAACCCTTGCTCGTTTTCTCAAAATAAAGATTTGGCTCAGAATTGTCCTTTTTTTTCAAGGCACATTAATCCAAAGAGAAATGGAATGACATTACCATTATCCCATATCTAGTGATAACCATGCTCGTCTTATTTGATTTTAGGCTTCGGTATTGGTTGTGATTTTCAAAATGCTGAAGCATGTTCTGAAAGCTGCCCCCCTAGATTTCATAAACTACCCCTAAAATGAACTAGCTTATCAAAATGAAAAGCAAAACTTGGTGCTACCAAACAACTTTGGGAGCTGCTTTTCAGAAAATAAGCAGAAGCAGCCTAATTAAGCTGTACCAAACCCAGCTTTAGTACTTAGTTTTTGTTTTTGTTTTTTTGTTTGTTTGATTAGGCTGAACAACATTCGAACTCCTTTCTTTTTCACCTTTATCACATTCCTTGATTAATCCAATCTGTTGTTAATCCCCTTTTTCCTTTCCCCTCCCCATTATTTTGTCTTGTGCTCTGGTGTGGATGGGTTATGGAGATAGAGAGCACACAGTTTTTTTATTTTGTAGGCTTAACCAGTTGACCATTTCATTGTTTAAATAGTAAGCTGCCAGAAGGTAAAAGTGCTTCAGTAGCACAAACAGAACTAGAATGATATAGTTGTTCCGGTGTAGCTTTATGGTTGGGTTGATGGCAAAATTGGCATCACAACAGTAGCATGATGTTGATCGTGGAACATCACTATTCCCAAGCGGCAGATGTTGAAGCACACTAGCACATTGGATATGTATTAATTTGGTTATATATATATATATATATATATATATATATATATGAAGTTAATTAATTGGTACAATTCACACTACCCGTCTCCGAAGGCCCCATACAACTGACCCCTAAGGGCACATAACCCGGCCCCAAAGGGCCCTCACATCTCAGCCCGAAGGGCCCACACAATCCAGCCATGGAGGGCCCGCATCACCCGGTACAGGAGGGCCCGCAACATCCATGACCCAGGGGGGCCCTCAACATCTATGGCCTAGGAGAGTTCACAACATCCGCGGCCCATGAGGGCCCGCTCCACCATGCTCACATTTACTCCCGCAGGGAATCACTCAATCTGCCTCTAGGAAATAAATGAGGATATACTGTTCCCCCTGGGATCAAACCCGCGTTTCTAGGGAACTTAATGCTTCCTCCCCCTTGTCACTTGAGCTAGGGTTGATTGGCTATATATATATATATATATATATATATATATATATATATATATATGTACATCGACACAACTTTGACCACTCTCTTTGATGTTTGGAAACCTCTTATTCTGTTTGACCACATAAACTACTGCCATTAGTTCATGTAGTTGAGGAAATGTCTACCTATCCATTCTAAAGAACAAGTCAAGTGTCACCTTACTCTGGAAAAGGTCAAAAGTGGGAATTTGTGAAAAATGGTCCAGGCTTAAAATTTGAATCCATGGTGAAGGTTGCTAAGCCATTGCTTCTGAGAAGAGCTAGCTTCCTAGTGATTGACTTCTGTTTTATGTTGTATGGACAATAATATGACACAACATAAGACATGTAAATATCATATATTTAGGCATATCTTTAGTGTATTTTGGAGTGTCTATGTTGTGTACAATATGTGTCCGACATGACATGACATGACACAGATTTTGGAGTGCCCAGGCTTCCTACTTCTGTTCATCTAACTGTAAGCTGAGTGGGGTTCTTATGGTGGGTTTTATAATCCAAAGGTTGTTTTAAGTAGCTAAAAGCGGCTGATAATTTGTATTTATTTACTTATGTCATGTTGCTGTGTTGATTGCTTTATTTATTTACTTATTTTTGTACAGTTGAAATTTTATTTTTGATCTCATAAGGATGCTATGATAGCGTTATTAGTTAATTGAGTCAGATTGACGAAATCCTCTTTATTTGGACTGCACAATAGGAATGTTTCCTCTGAATTTTATCACTCAGGTCATGGACCTGGCAATCCAATTGAATTGGGTTATTCAATTGTACAAAGATGAGTAAAGGCCCTATTTTTGTGCATGAACATTAAAGCCAATTTGTACATACATATAGACACTATTTAATGTTGAAAATTTGAAATATTTGTACATACATATAGACACATACACGTTTATACTTTATAGGTGTGTACCTCTTTATTTAAATTCTAGTTCTTAATGATTATATCAAGATAAGCTGCCAAATTCCTTGTCAGTTAAGCAAGGAATTTCAACTTCTTATGTTAATTCTTTCTCATAGTGTATTCAGATCAACTGTACGTGGAGGTTCAGATTTATTTGCATAGCATTTATTGCATATTTCAACAGTTGACCACTTGTTTTTCCAGTTATGAAAGAGAGAGAATAGATTATTAATATTCAATCTATCAGAACTAAACGTTACTAAGGAAATTCACTATTCCCCTATTAAAAAAGAAGTGTTTTTCTCATTGATCTAGTTCTCATTTAAAGTCTGGAATCATCATTTCGAGCCTCATCCCAAGTAAGCATAACAAGGAATTTCTTCTATGATCTTGTTTCTACTACACTTGTTCTGGATTTTCTTTCTATATGTAATTTATCTTATGACTTGTTGTGGAATACTTTAGGGAGCCTATTTGATGTTCTAATATTTCCTTTAGTTACACATTTACACGGTTCTTTTGTTAAGTTTTTGTTGCAAGTGCTGCTGATATGCTTCTAAACAATTTGTATTCTCTATATCTGAAGATTACGTTATGGAAGAAGTTACTAGAGCTGGTTTTGTTGAGCCTACTCCTATCCAAGCACAAGGATGGCCAATGGCTATGAAAGGTCGTGATCTTATTGGTATCGCTGAAACAGGTTCAGGAAAGACGCTTGCATATTTGTTGCCTGCTATCGTTCATGTAAATGCACAGCCATTTTTAGGTGCGAGTATATTCTTTATTCTGTCGCACAATTGTTAAGATGTTCAGTATTATTGGTATAGAAGCCTAATCTGCTAAAATTTGACTTCTAGGTCCTGGTGATGGGCCAATTGTTTTAGTTTTGGCACCTACCAGAGAACTTGCAGTTCAGATACAACAGGAAACAACTAAATTTGGGGCATCATCAAAGATAAAGAACACCTGCATCTATGGTGGTGTTCCAAAGGGTCCACAAGTTCGAGATCTTCAAAAAGGTAGATGCTGACCATCTAATGATTTATTGCTTACTGTTATTAGCAACCTTGTTAGGAATTTGGAGAAGTTGTATCCATATTAAATGGTTGAACAGTGGAGAATCTCCTCCAAATCCTTGTACATTTGCTCTTATAAATGATTACATAAAGTTATATTGACAGTTAATTGAAATCTTTGTAGCCCTTAATTAGGACAACGAAGGTAAAGTAAGCTGCCACAATGTTAACATTAGTCACCTATCTGATGTATATATTGGTATTATTTTTTCTGTTTGAAATCGGTGATGGAAACCGTTCTCCTTGTAAATTTAATCAGGTGTTGAAATTGTCATTGCAACCCCGGGACGGCTGATTGATATGTTAGAGTCGCATTATACTAACTTACGGAGGGTAACATATCTTGTTTTGGACGAGGCAGATCGAATGCTGGATATGGGATTTGAACCTCAGATTAGGAAAATTGTTTCTCAGGTAAGCTGCTTGTTCTTTGACTTCTGTATAGTATGAGTGTTTGGCATACAGGGTGTTTCCTCATTTTTGGAGTGATATGATGTATGGGACACACTTAGGGTTTCGATATGACCTTTCCAAGTCACAAGGAATCAAAAGAACTTTGTCTATAACGGGTCAGATGCCAAAATTATTAACCAAGGGTGGATTAGGATATTCAGCTCTCATGAAGTTCCTGAACTTCTATTCATCTTTGTTTACTGATGCTCCAGAGTATATTTCACATCTTTGTTTACTGATGCTCCAGAGTATATTTCGCCTAAAGTGCAATTACTTGGTGGGTGCTTTAGATGTTTCATGGTTGTAAGTAGATGACTACTGTATTCGCGCTTGGATGTGTCTTTGCTCTAGATCTTGAACATTGGTATTTACATCATGCCCAAAGATCTCTATCTAATATGAAGGTATTAGATTGGAAAAATCATGTCCCCTAATGCTTAGGAAATTGTCTCAATCTGGAAAAAGAATGAACCCAAATGTATATTTTTCCTAAGAATTTTGCCACTTGAGGAAATGTATTTATGGGACCATTCGAGATGATCTCTTTGATGTAATAGGATGGAGATGGAACAAAATTTTTATTAGGTGAAAACAAATGATCTTTTTTTGGCCATCTTTAAGCTGGTAATATGCTTGTGTTACTTCAGAAGTTCCTAAATGGGAGTTCAGATGAACGATACTGGTTTAGGTTTGATTCTTTTGGAAGCCATGACAGTTGGTTCTTAAAATAATGTAAGAAATCAGTTAATATTGTTGATCTAGTTGCTGCCTTATATAATTCTTTCATAACAGTGTTCTCCTCGTTTCACCAATTTATTGATCAATCTTTAATTTCCTTACATTGTACCTTGACCATAATGTTTTCTCAGCTGTACGTGATTTTCCAAGGTGAAGTGAGTTGTAAACCTCTTTCTTAACTTGGAAAGCAGTCTTATTCCATGACTAACTGACTCTACATAAGTTGTCTGTGGTAGTGTAGATCAAGGTGGCATTTCTTACGAGTTGTTGGTTTTCATGTATTCTTAACGAATGGTGTTCAGCGGTCATGTTAGACATGCATTAGTGTAATTATATGCCTCTGAGGGACACAAATGATAGGGAATATACTTGATACATATGCTGAATTGCGAATATCCACCCTTTATCAATTATATTTCCTATAAGGTATCCGGGTCAAGGGGTGCTAGATGTGCTCCCTCATTTACATTGTCCACATCAAATCCCTCACTTTTTACTTATAAAGGTTCCTTGGGTTAAAGGTTTCATATCAAGTAATAAAAAGCACCTTACATGCAAATATATTGCACTAATTTTGCTTAAAAGAGGTTCTACTAACCAGAGGAATCGAGCTTATGAGCTATACTACGAAACTCCGTAAAAGAGTAAATTGAGCAAATATGAAGAAAGTAAATAAGAACTTCAGATAATCTATTTGGTTATGCCAGGGAGATCTACTATGGGAGCCATTTACTTAGAAGACTGCTGTAGGATTTGCATAAGGTTTTTATTGACGTAGAAAATACTTGCGTGATAAATTAATATGGTGAGTTTAAGAAAAAACAAGTCTCTACTCTCTAGTAGCTATATTGAGATTATGTATCATGCGGTTATGACTCTGTGTGCACCACTAGAGGAGATACCACACCATTTTCCATCATATTGGTTTACATGTTTGTGCTAGTTATAGTTGCAATTACTAGACACATTAAGGATGAAGTTTAACAATGTAAGTTTTTTGCATATGATATTGTACTGGTTGATGAGGCTTGGTTAAAAGAGATTCTACTAACTATAGAGGAATCCATCTTATGACCATCTTATGAAACTCCGTAAAAGAGTAAACTGAACAAAGATGAAGAAAATAAATAAGAACTTCAGAGAATTTATTTGGTTTATGCCACAGAGATCTCTACTATGAAAGCCATATACTTAGAAGATTGATGTAAATATTTAGAAAAGAAAAAGGAATTTGCATATGGTTTTATCGACTTAAAAAATGCTTACCGTAAATATATGCCGAGATAATACGGTAGGCTTTGTAGAGGAAACCAGTCTCGAGTAGAGATTGCAATTATGTATCATGCGGTTATGACTCTGAGCGGACTACTAGAGGGAGATACCACACCATTTTCCATCATATTGGTTTACATGAATGATCAACAATACCTGTTTGTGCTAGTTATAATTTCAATTACTAGACATAAATTCTAATAAGGATGAAGTTTAACGGCGTATGTTTTTTGCATATGATGCTGCTTGATGAGGCTTGGTTGATGACGTTTGAGAAGGGTTAGGTTCTAATTAGAATTGTGGAGATTTTTTTTTGTAAAACTGTGTTTTAAAATTAGTAGGACAGAACATAGTATATGAAGAGTATCTTCAACCAAAGGTAACAACATGAGCCGTATCTTCAACCAAAGGTCAAAATTACATGAGGAAGGAGTACTCTTTGATGAATAAGAGATTCATATGAACGATGGTTTTTGGTATTTAGGATCAACCATTCATCATGGTGGAGAGATTGAGAAAAGTTTTGTTCATCGAATTAAAAATGTGATGGTTAAAATGGAAGAGGGCTTTATGATTGCAAGATACCGTTGAAGTTAAAATAAAAATTATATTATACATCTATAAAGTGAACCATGCTTTATGAATCTGAGTGTAGGGCAACTACGAAACAACTCCAACAAATGAGAATAGCTGAAATAAGAATTCAAAGTGGCAATACATTGGAAGATGTGATAAGAAATAAGCGTACCATTGCCACCGATATCACCTTGGACACACATCTGAGACTACATAGACCCAATACTGTCTCCTCCATTAGTTACCACCTTGGAGGCATCCCAAACTTCTTGTAGCTGTCTCCCCCACCATGGCCATTTGGAGGTGTTCCATACCAGAGATCGAGGACATAGTACATACTAGTTGGCGGAAGAAATCATTTGTACTGCTGATGAGATCATGCACTACTTGGTTCGTCGACGAGCATGTCTAGATTGAGATGTTCATGGCTGACGACACAGAATATTGAACTGGTTGTCCCATGTTTGCTAGCGCAGTATCATTATCTTTATTCACCGGGAGTATCACCTTGGACACATCTGAGACTACCGTCTCAGAGACCCAATACCACCGCCTCCACTTGTACCACCTTGGAGGCATTCAAAACTACTTCGCCGTCTCCTCCACCATGGACATTTGGAGGCGTTCCATACCAGAGATGGAGGACTTACTAGCTAGTGGAAGAAATCATCTGTACTGCTGATGATGAGATCATGCACTACTTGGTTCGTCGACGAGCACGTCTAGATTGAGATTGTTCGTGGCTGACGACACAGAAGATTGAACTGGCTGTCCCAAGCTTGCTAGCACAATATCATTGTCTTTATTCACCAGGAGGTGAACTTCCAAGCCATAGAGACTGATGGAGATTGAGATTCAGTTCATTTTTGAATAGTTACTTCCTTTTGTTGGAGTCTAAGTTCAAGTTGGAGTTTATTATATTGAGTAGTTTGGGATTTTGCAAGTTTACCTTGTTAAGAGTTTCGTTTATTTGGAAACTTGTTTGTTTGATGATCAAGACTAAAAGGCTATAAATAAGCATGCACTCAAACCTAATTATGCGGTTTATGAGTTTAAGATTTATTCTTGAGAGAATTGCATGTTATTGATCATTGAATTGGTTGTCCCAAGCTTGCTACCGCGGTATCATTGTCTTTATTCACCAGGAGGCGAACTTCCAAGCTAGGGAGACTGATGAAGATTGAGATCCAGTTCATGTTTGAATATTTATTAGCTTTTGTTCGAGTCAGTTCGAGTCTTAGTTTATTTAATTGAGTATGTTTGGGATTTTGCAAGTTTACCTTGTTTAGGAGTTTCTTTTATTTGGAAACTTGTTTGTTTGATGACCAAGACAAAGACTATATATAAGAATGCACACAAACCTAATTATGCAGTTTATGAGTTTTAGTTATAAGAATGCACACAAACCTAATTATGCAGTTTATGAGTTTTAGTTATAAGAATTCTTTGCTAGAATTGCATGTGATGCAGTTTATGACTATGTTATATTAAGCGTGAGGCGAGGCGAGGAAGCTGGCGCCTCGCTTAAGCGGCGCTTAAGTGTCGCCTAAGTTCTTAGTTAGCGCTTCATCCATTTTTACCTACCTACATGTAAAATACTCTATATACACATAAATTTTAATATATTTTCCATACAATCCTATTAATATATGCATGAATAACATGTAAAATACTCTATATACACATAAATTTTAATATATTTTCCATACAATCCTATTAATATATGCATGAATAACAATAACAATTATCAATCAAGCAAAGACACAATATAAATACTATAATAAAAATACAAAGTCATCAAAATACCATGGTCAAGCGATTTTTTTTTTCGTTTTTTAAGGCTTGGCGCTTTTTCAAGCACCAAGCCGTCTAAGCGTGGGTCCATTTTTTGGGGCGAGATTTCCCTAAGGGAGCGTCCAGGTCTCCAAAACCGCTTAAGCGCCGTTTAAGCGCGCTTTTTAAAACATAGGTTTATGAGTTTTAGATTTATTCTTGCTAGAATTGCATGGGATGTGCATTGGTGTGATACCAAATCTAAAACCATGATACTATTCCTCAACTCTTCCCTCTTATTCTCTTCTTTACCATACCCTCCCATCTTTGTCTCCTGATTCCTCCCGATCAGCCTTGATCCCATTTCCCTTGTACTATTGGTACTGCTGCTGTGCCGTTTCTGATCAGCCCAGACCCTGCCAGGACCTGAGCCCCCTCACCTCTCATGTGCTTCTGCCTTCTTGCTGTTGGACCAGGTCGCCCCAGGCCTCTCACCTCTTCCCCTTTATTTGCTGGTGTGGTCGCCCTAACCAACTCCTTCCTCTTCTGAAATTGCTGCTTCTGCCAACCAGCATAAATAAGCCTGATTCAGTATGTATTTAAACTGCTTGCTGCAACACTATATGTTGGCATTAAAAGGATCATCCAGCAAAGTTCCATCAGGTGGAATTATAATAGAAAAATAGTTGGCTCAAGGCTTTTTGGCAATAAAGTCGACTCACAACCACCTATGTTTATTACAAGGATCATACCATTTTGTAAGTCATGCACAAATTGATTTTCAAAATTCATGTTTTGCAGAACATCCAATACACGGTTTTACTGGGTTTTTTGGGCTGTATCTATTGTCCATCAAAGTTCCTCAAATCTGTAACAACTTCCAAATTATTAAAGAAAAACATAATACTTTACCCGGTATCTAGGAATCTTCTGAATTTCTTAGCCCGTGCGGCATGTGCGGCATATACTAATGTTTACGAAATTAGTACAATGTTCTAATAATTATGGTTATACTAGATATGTACTAGAGGCTCTCTCTGGGTCACTAATGTACGTCTCAAAATTACTTATTTCATACTTCCAACTTATTGATTAACGAGTTCTGAATGCAAGGCTCCTTCTTGCGGATTGGATGCCAGCCCCATCTCAGTTGGGGGTTGCTATTACTCTATACCAGACATATCGACATATATGACCATAGTGGTATAGCCTTATATGATAATAATTAATTTCATATAAGATATGCATGATAAGAATCAAATAATTAATATTAATATGACAATTGTCCATAAACAAGTCTCATTAAATTTTTTCTCCATAAAAATCAGCAAACATGATATATAGTTACACCATCTTAAAACGAAATTATAAAACTTAGCTACTAGTAGAATTAAAAAAAAGCAATTAAGAGTGGTTCAAAATTGACTTATTGATTGGTTTATTACAGGTATACCTGATATATTGTCGGTATGGTTAATTTGCTGGTTTTTTCAAACCGGTTAGGCAAATCGGACTGGTATGCCTTTTGTTGAAAGTAGATGCTACATTGTTGACTAGAATAACATAAAATTTTATTAGGGCTCTTGACGAATATTTATAGGATTATATAACATGTGAAATGACATCACAATGAAAATACATAATAAATATGCTAAAAACAAAATAACTAAGCTACTGGTCAGCACATTTTTGCAAGCTAGAACTTGGTGAAAAGAAGTCCTACTTGGGGAGAGCGAAGGCAGATAAACTAGAGATCATCTGAAAAAGTAGGATGGGACTTTCGTTACTGAAGAAAACTTGCAAGAAACTATCTTAAGAAGGCTGTCGCGAGAGTGAAAAAAATTACCAAAAAGAGCCAAAGAAAGACGAGATTTTACAATGACGAAATCCCGAAAGACGTAAACTGAGAGCTGGGGTTTCGCAGCAGAAGAAATTATGAAAAAGGAGAATGTGGTCTTCACAATTGAAGAAATCCCTGAAGAATATATCCGGTACGTCGGGGCTCCGAAACAAGAAATTCCGAAAGAAAACGTATCAAGTACGCCGAGGCTCCGTAGGATGAAAAATCTCGGAAGAAAATATCTAAAATTTACCAGACTCGAGAAAACGAGAAATCTCGGAATACATCTAAATTAGGCCCGTCTCTCTGGAACGGTTAATCTCGAAAAAAATATCTAAAATTTGTGAGGACTCGAAAAAGCGAAAAATTTCGAAAGAAAATATCTAAAATACACTGGTGTTCCAAAAGACGAGAAATTTTGAAACAAAACCAAAATATGCCGGCGCTCTGTGTACCAAAGAAATCCCAGAAATAGACCAATAAAAGAACAATGCTTCACGTATCACGAAAATCCAGAAGAAAGTCGGGACTCATGACTACCGAAAAAAATCCTAAAAATATATGTTCGAAGTTGTCGTTGAAGATATAATCGCGAGAAGTAGCCATCAAGTCTGAATAAATTCTACGAGGATAATCTAGGGCCCTAATACCATGTTGAAAGTGAAGACTACATGGAATATAATAAAATTTTATTAGGGCTCTTTGGCCAATATTTATAAAACCATAAAGCATGTAGAAATACATAAAGGAATACATTTAGTTAATAAATATAACTAATTTTCTCTTTAACATGCTGAAAGTGGAGGCTACATTGTGTCTGAAATAAGATAAAATTTATTTAGGCTCTATTTATTACAAAGCATTAAATGGCATAACTAACCCTAAAAGTAAAAATTACATAAAATAATAAATTCAGAAATAGGTATAACTAATCTACTCTTTAACACGTTTCCACAAGCTGGAACTTAGTGAAAGTAGGTCCAACTTAGAGAGTAAGAAAAGAAGAAACTAGAAAATATCTAAAAAATGACACGGGCTCTTAGACTAAAGAAATCCCTGAAGAAATCAAAGAGCTCATCTCATAATACTGGGGTCAGAAGCCGAAAAAATTCCAGAAATGATTCATAAAAAGTCGGGATTGCAAAGGAAGAAATCTCGAAAGAAGTCAAAAGAGACAAGACTTCACAACAGAAGAAATCTCGAAATAAATCATCCAAAGTAGGTCCGGTTTCGAAACGAGAAATCTCAAAATATCCAAAGCATGTCGGGACTTCAAAATACAAGAAATTTTGGAAGAATATATCTCTAATAGGTCGGAGTTCTGAAAAGCGAGAAGTCTAGGAAGAAATATATGAATTATGCCGGGACCAAGAAAGACGAGAAATCTCAGAAGGAGATTCTGAAGAGAAATGAGACGTAGTATACCGAAGAAATTTTGAAAAGAAACTATAAGAACTCGTGGCTTCGCAACACAAGAAATCTCGAAAGAAAGAAAGCAATAACTAAAACAATTTCATGTCTAAAGTAACCATCGAAGATGCAGTAGCAAAAAAAGAATCAACCATAAAGTCTAAAATTCGCACACGAGAGCACCGAAGACCGCAAATTAAAACCGAGAGGAAATGTACACTCCGAAAGCCCAAGCGGTGAAAGATGTTGAATATGCCAAATGGGAGAACCCAATTGTTGAGGAAGTCGTCATGCGGGAGACGTTGAAGAAGAGAACAGAGACCCTAGGTAGAGCCATGTTGAATGAAAGTGGAGGCTACATTATGACTACAATGGCATATATTTTTATCAGCGTTCTTGACCAATATTTATTGGACTACAAAACATGTGAAATGACATCAGTAACCCTATGTAAATACATAATAAATATATTGAAAACAAAATAACTATATACTTTTCAACACCTTTGAAACCGATATACTGGCAGCCGACATGTATATCGACCATTATAATTCAGAGTATTGGAAAATCAATAAAGTTGCTAAAAACGTGGTTGTTAAAGCCCTTACCATTACACCAAAAGTCTAGGATGTTTGTATATTTATATTCTAACATGACCCATAAGTCGAAAGACCTATTTTGGCCAGAGAGTAGGATTCATGTAGTGGTGATAAAGTGTTTTATAAAATCTTCTTAAATTGCGCACTAGAGGAGACTCAAACATGGGTTGTTCTGATACCGTGTTAAAGTCTCTACCACTACACCAAAACTCTAGGGTGTTAGTGAGGGTTATATACTTATATTGTTATAAGTTCCAATGTTGGTGATATGTTCCATTTCATTTATGAATTGTTTGGTTTCGTTAGATGCAATATAGTATCTAGCTTATCTTACCATCACAATGGTCTGTACTGTGTAGGCTTTTCTATTGTTATTTTATTGGGAATTGTATGAGTAATGATTTTAAAATGTCTAGCTGGTCATTAATATTCTGGCAAAGTAAACCAGTTTATAAGAGCAACTTTCTTGGGCTGAAAATGACTTGTATATTTTTTTTCTTGTATGTGCTTACTGATTTGGATATTCATATGGTTACAACTAAGAGTATATGCTTATTGCACTTTTATGAGAAATCAAGTCATTTGCATATATAAGATACAATCAATTGGTAGAAAATATTGACGAGAGAGATTCAGAACCTTGGAAAGAAATTATTGATGAGAAAGATTCACAACTTTTTGGTCTATACTTATGCAGATTCGTCCTGATCGGCAAACTCTCTATTGGAGTGCTACTTGGCCCAAGGAGGTCCAGCAACTTGCCATGCAATCCCTGTACAATCCCTACAAGGTAAGTGATCGAGCATGGAGGCGCATAGGTGGGTTCGCTTTGTACGCTTATCACATTTGACAGAATCGGCTCCTACTGTGGCACAGGTGACTATTGGTTCCTTAGATTTGAAAGCTAATCACGCGATTCATCAGCGAGTAGAGATTGTATCAGAGAGTCAGAAATATAACAAGTAGGAGATCCTTCTATTTGATAATGATTCATCTCTTGATTATGTTCTCTCTGAGCTCAAATGTATTTTTGTTTCTTCAGATTAGTCAAGCTGCTGGAGGATATAATGGATGGGAGTCGGATATTAATATTTATGGACACTAAGAAGGGGTGTGACCAAATTACGAGGCAGCTACGGACCGACGGTTGGCCTGCCCTCTCAATTCATGGTGACAAAAGCCAAGCAGAAAGAGATTGGGTTTTATCTGAATTTAAAGCTGGGAAGAGTCCGATAATGACTGCTACAGATGTTGCTGCTCGTGGCTTAGGTGTGTGAAATAGCTTGCAAGTTGCAACCAATATTCGGATATATATAGATCAGGATACCGTATAGATTTTAGTTACAAATGGTCAGAAGTACATTTCGGGAGCATTTGGTGTAGAAAAGAACTGTTATCTTGTATTATTAGATCAATTACATACCCAGTCCAACTTTGATTTATTTGTCAAAGGCTATTGACAAGCAAGATTTGTCGAATCTTTTTGTTGAAGGCTATTCTGATATCACTGTCTTCTCATGTTTCCAGACGTGAAGGATGTAAAATATGTGGTCAACTATGACTTCCCAGGATCGTTGGAGGATTATGTTCACCGCATTGGCCGGACAGGGAGGGCAGGGGCCAAGGGAACAGCGTATACCTTCTTCACTGCAGCCAATGCGAGATTTGCAAAAGAGTTGATTAATATACTGGAAGAATCTGGGCAGAAGGTGAGTCCTGAACTGGCAGCGATGGGTCGAGGTGCCCCACCATCCTCTGGAGGTTAGTTTTTATTGTTCTACATTCTTTTGTTGATGTTACTCATCGTATTTCATTTTATAAAGGTCTCATGTAATTTCATCTTCCTGCAACCTCTCATGTAGTTGATTTACTTGCACTAGGGCATTTTACCGTCATATATTTCTAGGTTTCAGATCTATTATTTTGCTTTTCCTTGACGAGCAATGAGTTTGAACAGGTCATGGTGGATTTCGTGATCGAGGGAGGGGATTTGGTGGTGGTCGCCCGCGATACTAATGTGGTATGACGATTCCTCTATACTGCGAGAGAAAGGAAACATCTGTTTCTTGTAATCAAAGTTTTTATAGGTGTCCCTAGTTTGTTGAGGCTCCAACTAATGGCATTTACTTTCACTATTGCATGTAACTAGGGAGGTTGCATGTAGCATAGATTATGTTCATTGCGAATTGCTTTTGTTGGATGCACTGGAAACTTGTGACCTTTTGGCAAGTGGTACATGTAGCATAGGTTCTTTTCATTGGAAGAGCTCTAATTTATAGACTTAGACTAAAGACTTGGGCAAAAATTAGTCTTTTAATTAAGTTTGAATATTGTTCGCTAATAATTTGTATTGTGATTGGACCCATGGTTCGAGTTTTAAAAATTAGAACTCACGAGTTACTTTAGGATTTTTAGTTATATATATTATGCAAAGAGCTATAATGCATCCAATGCCGCTCAGTAGGTATTGTCAAAATTTTGGTTGATTCGGGTTTGTTATCATTATACAAGGGTCTTGCTGCAAAATTATTTTCTGTTGCCTAAAGTTGTACTTTTATCTCCGCCTTTGCTAGGCTTGGGTGTCTGGATGTCTTGTGCAGAGGATCTGCGACTGTAGATTATCAGGTGTCTTTATTTGCTTATCCAGTTCCTATATAAGCATCCAGCTATTCTTATGAAGAACCTTGATTTCACCACATGAGCCCCCAAAAGTTTTCGAGTTAAGCATACGAAACTTCATCATTGCTTACATTGACATCAAGCATTTCCATAATGTTTTCACCTACTGCCGTTTAACATCATGTGAAGATCTTTTTTGCTCTACACTAATAGTGGGTAAGAAAAAAAAATTATATTGCAGGTGGAGTCTTTTTGATGGCTGTAAAGTTTACGAAGGCACTAACAACAAACCATGTGTGCTTGTTACAAAGCCATGGACATGTGATAGCCTTTTGTAATTGTAAATGGAGTATATCAAATAAACACCCATCTTAGGATAATCCTCCCAGTGGCCTATTAGGCGGGTATTGCAAGAAAGTAGCTGAGGCCCAAACATACGAGTGACCTGACTTTCATGGTGCAATTTTATGTCTTGTCGAACCATGCCCGGTGCTTATTGTACAAACCTGGCCCTGGCCCTGCCCCGGCTTGTTCATGGGGGACTTGTCGGCTAGGGTAAAGGACCAGGCAGGGTTAAGGACTGGGCGATCAATGCAAAACTCCGACCGCTTCCAATCATATATATCAATGAAACTCATCCAATCCAATGATGATAAACCAAATTTGTATTGTTAATTGTTATTGTCAACACCATAATCGTGCTAGCAAATCTATACTACTGTATAATAAGATAATTTCTCTTCATGGTAATTTTATTTTCCTCCAAATATATTTTTACATAACTTTACTGATTAAAATTGATCATTAAATTTAATGAGAGAGAAATAAGTAACTATGTATATAATTTTAGAATTTTGTAAATTCTTTTTGTGCCTTCTATTTTTTTTAGGCTTAATTGCAACTTGATATCCTCAACTATTGGTAATGTTCAACTTGATACTCTCAACTTTAATAGGTACAAACTTGATATCCTGAAAAAATAAGGGACCAAATTGTCCCTCCTCCACCCCCAACCCTTCCATCCCATCCCGGCGTCCCCTCCTGCGGTCACAACTACCCCCTCCCCTCCTGCTTAGGCAATCTCCTGCCGCCTGCGCCGCCCTGACCCTGACGTCCTACACTGCACACGCAACTGCTGCTGCTCGTGCCGCGCGCATGTCGCCCTCGTGTGCCCGTCGCCGCTGTGCGAGTTCCCGCGCTGCTACTCTGCCCGCATCTGCTGCTGTTGCTGCTGCTTGCGCGTCCGTCAGCGTCGCGTGTCCGCTCGTACTACCCGCCAGCGCCGTGCGCTGCTGCGCCTCGGCCCCCCTCCGTTGGCTGGCGTTGAAGAGAGTGGGGGCTGCTGGAGAGAGGGGGGGAGGGACTGCTGGAGAGAGAGGGGGAGAGGGGCTGCTGGAGAGAGAGAGAGGGGGGGGGGGGAGGGGGGTAGTTTTGTCTTCTTTTTTTAATTCTGGGTATTAACATGAAAAATATTATATAGTTGAGGGTATTAAGTTGGCACCTATCAAAGTTGAGGGTATCAAGTTGAACATTTAAAATAGTTGAGGGTATCAAGTTGTAATTTAGCCTTTCTTTTAAGTACATAAAACAATTTAATTAAAGGCTAAATTTTACTTTGATACCCTCAACTATTCTAAATGTTCAACTTAATACCCTAAACTTTCAAAATGTTCAATTTAATACCCTGAAAAATAATTTTTCTAAAATACCCTCCCCCATCTCTCTCTCTCTCTTCCTAGGCCCTCCCTCACACCCCCTCCTCTACCGTTCACCCCCCTTCCTCCCGTTGTTCACTTCCCCTAGTGCGCAGTCCGTGTCCGCGTGCAACCTGTCCCCCACCCCCCTCCTCCATTGTTCACTCCCTCCTCCCGCCGTTAACCTTCTCCAGCGCGCGCCTGCTGATGTTGTCGCTGCTACTCTCCATCCCATGTGCGCCGTCCGGCTGGAGAGAGAGAGAGAGAGAGAGAGAGAGAGGGAGAGAGAGAGAGAGAGAGGTGTGTGTGTGTGTGTGGGGGGGGGGGGGGGGAACTGGTGAGGGAGGAGGAGAGGGATAATTTAGGTTTTTTTTGGATATTAAGTTATAAAGTTTTAATAGTTGAGGATATCAAATTATGGAGTAAAAAGACTTAGGGTATCAAGTTGGACATTAGAATAGTTAAGAATATCAAAATGAAATTTAGTCTCAATTAAATGACCGTTGTAAATTCGTGCATACTACTAGTTATGTTATAATCCACACCTCCACAGACCATCCAACACTGTCATGTTGTACAATGCATACAAAATTGGATGATAATACGTGTACAACAGTCCCACGGGTATCGTGACATGAGTAGAATCAATTTATTATATCAATAAACAAGCTGCTGCTGATCACAGACTCGATCATGTAAATGCATGTTGTTATACACAGCTTCTCAATTAATCAGCAACTTGGTGGGCTGAATAAACAAGCGGATCCTTCTTAATTAATGGGTATTTAACAGTTCACAATCCCCTCTTCAGGTTTGCCAGCAATCTCATCATGCCTTACAATCCAAATTCTGCTGTACTTCAAATATTTCAGAGGAAGGATTAATCTATATTCCAGCTTAGCTTTGGGTGTCACATATTGATTAAGAAATTAATAGAAATTAAATCTATTAATATACTCTTTGTTAGAATTTTAGTTGTTTTCTTTTGAATAATTTCAGAATACAAAAATAAAATGAAACAGATGTTACCGGCCTCTGGGGAAGTCGTGCACGAAGTACTGCCCTAAGAGTTTATTCGGGATCTGTGTGCAGACGTTCCCGAAGCTCCTAGTGGTAAAACTCCCGCACTACCGGTATCTCGTTGCCGCACACGACTTGGAGAGAACGACCAGAACTTAGCTCTGCCCAGAGCTCGGCGACAATGAAAATTGAAACATAATGTTGACAGAGGTTTGGAGTACGAAATGTTTCTGATGATTTTTACAAAGAAATCAGTCTGATATATATAATACTGATGTGTAACGGTCAGAATTAATTTCCCTATTAATTCAGCCGTTACACAAAATAAAGGAATGAACCTGGACACAATAACGGTTCAGAAACACTTTGTAATGTTCAGAAATTAATTTTCTAACGTTCAGAAAATTAAATAAAATGAAGAGGAGCAAAAAGATTTTTAGGGTCCCAGCCCGAACCCGAAGAGGAAATCTGATCGACATTCGGCCCCCGCAGATGTGGGCGCGTACCCGCACCCGTTACGCGCGCCGAACCCGGGTGCGCGCGTGTGGCCCAAGGGGTTCCCCACACAACAACTTAATAGAGCAAAGAAGAGAAAGTAATATATGTACATAAGAAGGCTTTGGTGTATCCGATGTGGGACTAAAGAAAGGAAGAGGGACTTGAGCTTTTGCAAGAAAAGCAAAACCAAAGCAAAACCAAAACCAACAATCCCCCCCCAAAAGGTCAAGTTCCGAAACAGAGATAAGAGTGAAGTAAAATAGAGAGAGAAAGAGAGAGAGCATCTGGGCAGTAAAATACTATGCATAGATGAGATGGACTACAGCCTTGAATCTCACGTAGTGACTATTGCCTTAATCTGAAGAAGTGCTTGATGGACTATGCCTTGAATCAGACTTCTTGAACCAGATTTAGAAAATAGCACACATAGTACGCTAGAGGTCCTTGATCTATCGGGTGGCGCTTTTAAATGGCCATGCGCACTTTTCCACATTCATGAGAGTTGTCTGGGATCGCCCTGTCCCATAGTCGCGGCCTTCACGACCTCTCAAATAGGTAAGTCCTTAATTGTTGGTGATATGAATCAACCCAGCATTGCAGCTTGGACCTATTAAGAGTTTAACCTCATCCTAACCATATCACACAGGAACACTGTCACCATAGGGATGGGGAGTCATTGTACACATGTACAGCCACTTGGGCTTTATATTATTGAGACTTTAATCTCGAGTCAGTGTTCCATAAAGTCACCTAAGTTCAGCTTGTTTCTACCCATTGAACCGGCTTCTTGGGATCTCCAGTCAGACTCGGTTGGGTTGCCACTGCTGGTGACTAACTTATGGGCTTAACCCCATCCCCCTCGATGGTTCTAGGATCAAAGTCCTAGACAGACCCTTCGTCAAGTGATCTGCAAGATTCTTTTCTGACTTTATATAGTCAAGAACCACATATTTGCCTAGTAGGCTCTTTATTGACTTGAAGCGCAGCTGCAGGTGCCTGTTCATCTTAGCATTCACAGAATCATGCTTTAGTAGTTCAATAACAGATTTATTATCACAATTTATAGAAATTGCAGGAACAGGACTAAGAGAAACAGGTATATGCATAATAAGATTTTTAAGCCATTCAGCTTCTGTGCAAGTAGTATCTAAAGCTATCATTTCAGAGTCCATTGTACTCCTAGCTATGATAGTTTGTTTACAAGAGCTCCAGGAGATCGCAGCTCCTCCTAGAGTAAATACATATCCAGTAGTAGATTTTATATCATGTGAGTTGGTTACCCAGTTTGCATCTGAATAACCTTCTATGATATCAGGGTGCCTAGTAAAATGAAGTTTGTAATCTAGGGTGCCCTTGAGATATCTAAATACCCTATCCAAGGCAGTCCAATGGGACTGATTTGGGTTACTGGTATATCTACTTAGTCTCCCAATAGCAAATGCAATGTCAGGTCTTGTCCTGTTTGTTATATACATAAGGGAGCCTATCATCTGTGAATATTTATGTTGTTCCAAAGGTGATCCTTCATTCTTTTTCAGTACAATACTGCTGTCATAAGGAGTAAGGACAGGTTTTTTTATCAAATAACTCAAATCTTTTTAGCATTTTTTCAATTGAATGTGCTAAAGATAGAGTATAACCCTCTTTGCCTTTGGTCACTTGCATTCCTAAAATTAGGTTGGCTTCTCCTAGGTCTTTCATATCAAACTGGCTAGATAAATAGTTCTTTGTAATATTTATCAATTCCAGTGATGAACCTAGGATAAGGATGTCATCTACATGCAAGCATAAAATGACACAACTTTTACATGTACTTTTAGAGTATATGCATTTGTCATACTCATTTGACAAGAAACCATATTCACAAATTACTTTGTCAAATTTATTGTGCCATTGTTTGGGAGCTTGTTTCAGGCCATAGAGGGATTTTACTAGTCTGCAGACTTTCTTTTCTTGATCTTTAGCAATGAAACCTTCAGGTTGGTCCATATAAAGTTCTTCCTCTAGATCTCCATTCAAAAATGCTGTCTTTACATCCATTTGATGGATTAGCATATCATGAATGGATGCTAAGGCCAAGAGAGTTCTAATGGATGTGATCCTAGCTACAAGAGAGTAGGTATCAAAATAATCTAACCCTTTCTTCTGGGTAAAACCCTTAGCAACTAATCTAGCTTTGTATTTCTCTATAGTACCATCGGCTTTGAGTTTCTTCTTGAAAATCCACTTACAACCTATTGGTTTATTCCCTAAAGGTAGATCTGTTAGAAACCAAGTGTTATTCTCCATGATGGAGTTGTATTCACTGTTGATGGCTTCTTTCCAGAAGGGAGCATCAGGAGACGACATTGCTTCTTCATAAGTTGAGGGATCACCCTCTATAAAAAATGTGAAGAATCCTTCTCCTAAATTTTTCTCAATCCTATTCCTTTTACTCCGTCTTGGTTCTAAGTCTTGTTCAGATTGAGAGCTAGGTATTTGGACTTGAGAACTAGTAGAGGGTATGGAGGAAGAGATTGAAACTCTATCCTTAAAAGGAAATATGTTTTCAAAGTAAACTGCATCTCTTGCTTCTATAATGGTATTGTTAGAGATTTCATTTACTTCTGAGTGAGTCACTAGAAATCTATTGGCATAGCTGTCTAAGGCATATCCTATGAAAACAGCATCTACAGTCTTGGGACCAATCTTCCTCTTTTTAGGTTCGGAAATTCCGACTTTAGCAATGCATCCCCAAATTCTAAGGTAATTAATCCTAGGTGCTCTACCTTTCCACAACTCATAGGGAGTCTTATCTTTTGTCTTACTAGGAATCCTATTAAGAATATAACAGGCAGTTAAAAGGGCTTCTCCCCACAAGTTATCAGGAGCACCAGAGCTGAGAAGCATGGCATTCACCATATCTAACAGAGTACGGTTCTTGCGTTCAGCAACTCCGTTAGACTGAGGTGAATATGGAGCAGTTACCTCATGAATTATTCCATGTTCTTCACAGAAGTTAGTCATTTCGTTTGAGGTATATTCTCCACCACGATCAGATCTAAGGATCTTAATCTTCCTTTCTAATTGATTCTCAGCTTCAGATTTGAAAACCTTAAACCTATCTAGAACTTCATCTTTGATTTTTAGAAGGTAGATGTAACAATACTTTGAATAATCATCTATAAACGTAACAAAGTATTTTCTACCGCCTCTAGTCAAAATCCTATTTGAGTCACATACATCACTATAAATAAGTTCTAGAGGGTCAGAATTTCTTTCTACAGATTTGAATGGTAATCTAGTGTGTTTGGCTTGAACACAGATCTCACATTTGTGTTTGTCATCTATTGGAGTCTTGGGAATAAGATCTAAAGTCATCATTCTTTTAATAGAACCTAGGTTCACATGACCTAGTCTGCCATGCCAAACATTTGAAGATTCTATATTAGAGACAATGAGAGAACCATCAGATATTTTATTCATTGTGCTTAAAATGAAAAGACCGTCTTTTACAAAGCCTTTTCCTATAAAAGAGTCATGCTTAGAAAAAACTACTTTATTAGCCTCCATTACAATTTTGTATCCTAAGGCTACAAGAAGGGATCCACTAACTAGGTTCCTCCTGACAGACGGCACATGAAGAACATCATGAAGAGTTAAGATTTTTTCTGATGTCATCTTCAGGTTAACTTTTCCTCTTCCAATGATTTGTGCCGTTGAGCCATCTCCTAGGGTCACACCTCCTCCACTTGATTTCTGATAGTTTGAAAAACAGGAGCGATCAAACGAAACGTGAACATTAGCTCCAGAATCCAACCACCAATCATCAGAATGGTAAGAGGTTAATAAGGGGTTGAAAGCTTACAGACCTGAAGGAACTCGAAGAACCTTTGTGAAGCATGTTCGCTTCTGGTCTAACTGAGCCCTTTCCTTTGTAGGAGGTCTGGACAGCTTCCTTCTTCCTATGGTAGCAGTTGGTGGCCATATGGTTTATTTTACCACACACAAAACAAAACCTCTTTTGATCCTGAGTCTGACTGAAGTTTCTAGGTTTTTGGTTTTGGTGATGATGGTTTTGGTAGTTAGGCTGAAAGTTTTTCTTCTTCTTGAAGAAATTCTTTTTGGGTTTATAAGAAAAATTAGACTTGGGTTTTCCTTAGCCTTCTACAAGGTTTACCTTAACTTTAGATTTAGTCTTAGGCTTAGACCTCAATCTAATTTGTTCTTCGGTTCTAATTTTCTTTAGGACTTGATTGTAGGTAAGGTCTCCTTGTGTATGGATAAGATCCTTAGCCATATCAGACCAAGAGGGAGGTAGCTTGTCTATTAGGCATGCTATTTTATGTTCATTTGAGAAAGATGTCCCTTTGGCTTGTATATGTCTAAGGTATTCTTGGAATTCATGGAGCTGGTCATTCATTGGTTTGTTATCTACCATAAAATACCTATTAAAGGTTGAAGAATTAAACCTTTCTATTCCGGCATCATCACAGCCGTATTCATCTTCCAAGGCTTTCCACAGTTCATTAGCGCTCTTGTATTCAAAAAATATATCATACAAGGATTCAGATAATGCGCTTAGAATTCTACGAAAATAATGGAAGTCTATCTCTTTTGGGGTTTTTGGTTTTGATGAGGTGGATACTCCTATGTCAGACTCAGTTTCATCAGAATCATTTGTGATGGGTGTGGGCCCATCAATGGCAGAAATAAGTTCTAAAGTAGTGAGCCAAAATTTTATTTGGCTCTGCCATCTCTTGAAGTATGAGCCATCAAACTTAGCAGGTTTTGCAGTAGATGATTCCTCCTTACCAGTCATGATTACAGTCTGGAAAATATAAATTTATTTAATAACAATGTCTAAGATAATAGTTTAGGTGGTCTTTGCTAATCAATCTTAAAATCTTTAGTTTTTCAAGTGTTGATCAACTCAGGTTAGCTGTAGGGGCCGGTTCCCAGCTAGCGGTGGTCCGAAGACTCTTAAATACCGTATCGCTTAGGGTTATTTACACCCGGTTGACAGAAGGACCCTTTCGGCTTGTGCCCGAGTTTGTCTCTACTTTGAAACTTTAGATTCAAGATTTTATTTGCAATTTTCTTTTACTAAACTATTTTCTTTTTGGTCCTAGTTGCTTTCAAAATACTAAGTGATTAGAAAAAGAAGCAAGTTGTATGTGATCAAAAATTGCAATTGACAAATAGATAAATTTTTTTTTCTTAACTATCAATTAGAAGCAAATAGTGAGAAGCTAATAGTAGCTAACAATGAGAAATAAATTAGAATCAATTAGAAGCAATTATGTTACACAGTAAGTATTAGTAATTCAATTCTAAGAAAATCAACAGTAACTATTTGTTCAAATAGTGAGAGTAACTATTTGAACAATTATAATTTTTAATTGTCAATACACTTTGAACAAATGAAGCAATACAACAAGAGTAACTATTTGAACAACAGTAACTATTCTAACTATCAATTAGAGTAACTATTTTTTTTTCTTTTCTTAGAAACTGTTTGAAACTGTTTTACTATTTAAACTATTTTAATCAGAAACTGTTTTACTATTGAAACTGTTTAATCAGAAACGGTTCTAATCAATAGTATAATAACTAATGAAACTGTTTTACTATTGAAACTGTTTTAATCAGAAACAATTTCCTAACAGAAACTATTGAAAAATATTGAAAATTTAAAGTAGTGAAACTGTTATAATCAGAAACTATTGAAACTAGTTTGAATCAGTAGTATAGTAACTATTAAAAATTTCTAACAATTTTGTAATAGTAACTATTGACAGTATAGTAAAGTATTTCTAACAGTAAATAAATTCTAACATGAATAAACTCTTAGATTGTTAGAATTTTAGTTGTTTTCTTTTGAATAATTTCAGAATACAAAAATAAAATGAAACAGATGTTACCGGCCTCTGGGGAAGTCGTGCACGAAGCACTGCCCTAAGAGTTTATTCGGGATCTGTGTGCAGACGTTCCCGAAGCTCCTAGTGGTAAAACTCCCGCACTACCGGTATCTCATTGCAGCACACGACTTGGAGAGAACAACCAGAACTTAGCTCTGCCCAGAGCTCGGAGACAATGAAAATTGAAACAGAATGTTGACAGAGGTTTGGAGTACGAAATGTTTCTGATGATTTTTACAAAGAAATCAGTCTGATATATATAATACTGATGTGTAACGGTCAGAATTAATTCCCCTATTAATTCAGCCGTTACACAAAATAAAGGAATGAACCTGGACACAATAACGGTTCAGAAACACAATAACGGTTCAGAAATTAATTTTCTAACGTTCAGAAAATTAAAAAGATTTGTAGGGTCCCAGCCCGAACCCGAAGAGGAAATCGGATCGGCATTCGACGCCCGCAGATGTGGGCGCGTACCCGCACCCGTTACGCGCGTCGAACCGATCCGAACCGAACCGAGCCGAGCCGGGCCGGGCGGCGGCGGCGGCGCGCGCGTGTGGCCCAAGGGGTTCCCCACACAACAACTTAATAGAGCAAAGAAGAGAAAGTAATATATGTACATAAGAAGGCTTTGGTGCATCCGATGTGGGACTAAAGAAAGGAAGAGGGACTTGAGCTTTTGCAAGAAAAGCAAAACCAAACCAAAACCAAAACCAACACTCTTATATATATAAAAAACTTTTAGACTTCATTTTACATCTTTTTATGTTCCATAAGTGTTGTTTTTTAACCTTATATATATGCTAGTACGTGCATTGTACGTATTTTATATTACTTAGAAAGAGCAAACAATAGTTCATTACTTTTATACTTCTTTAGAATAGCAAACAATAACTCCTTAAATTTTTACCGATTGGGAAGAGAAAACAACCCCCCATTTTTTCTATACGTAATTATCTAATTATCCAAACATAGCTAAGAACGTTTTTGGAACACTTTTTTTTAAAAATCTCAACTTTATATATATATATATATATATATATATATATATATATATATATATATATATATATATATATTGTTGGGAATCAAACACTAGAGTCAGATGTTCTGATACGTTGGGATCGGACACACCCTACAAGCGCTTCGACATCGTGTCTGAAACTGACCGCAACGAAAACTTAGGCCAAACCGACCCTAGGGGTGAGCATTATTCGGTTTTCGACCGAAAATCGAACCGAACCGAATAAGAGATTCGGTTCGGTTTAAAAAAAATTCAGTTTGATTTCGGTTTTGAAAATACTAATTTTTTTTCGGTTTTGGATTTCGGTTTCGGTCCAAAACCGAAAACCGAATAAAAAATTTAGTTTATATATATATATATATATATAGGTATATTTATTTACTATATATATTAACAAAAAAAATCGTAAATAAACAAAAAAATGGAAAAATCGAATAAACCGAAAACCGAATCGATTTAATTCGGTTTGGTTCGGTTATGGTCGAATTCGGTTCGGTTTCGGTTTTGTTTATTTGGTTTTCGGTCGAATTTGGTTTTTCTTATTCGGTTCTGTTTTGCACCGAACCGAATCGATGCTCACCCTTAACCAACCCCCGTCTAATGCAAGCACCAAGCACAGATAAGAAAAACTATATGGGCGGTGACTACGTCACATAGACAAATCCTAATCTATATAACTCAGGTGAAATTACAAGATTGACAAAAACAAATGTTGAACCCTTTGCCCTAATATGATCACCCCCTCACCACACTAAAGAATAAAAGACATAGATTACAATAAAATCATTCACCATACCCGTAGCGATCTCCATGAACAAATGCGACGACTCCTCGATCAGATCTCCTCTTCCTTCTATCTTGGATGATAAGCCTTGAGAGAAAAGTATGGACTTTCTCTTAGATCTCCTGTGGACAAGCATTATGAATCTCCTCCTTGTGCTCTCCTTTGTGCCTCCACCCTCAACCCATATAAATAGGATGAGAAACCTACTTAGGGTTTAGGAAACCCTAAAAGTAGCCAACCAACATATCTGACCGTCCACCAGCATACAACGGTGTAGATTATAATCCAAAACTATTAAGCTCCGACAGACACCGAACTCAGACAGAGTTCGGTTCAGACCCTACTGAATGTTCTGGAATAAAACCATCGAGTTCGGTCCGAACCCGGCCACGGACCGAGTTCTGGCCGAACTCTGTCCCTAAGCATTAGACTTGATCCAACATTCTCCCCTTCTAGTCTGATGAGAGGTACTGACCTACATGGCTACTTAACTGGACTCCATGCCTGTCGTTCGGTGACAAAATTTCTTCTCTCCCATGCCACTGATCTCCGATCCCCCCGAGCTGCTTTGCATCTTCCTTCGTCTCCATCTCCTCGACCGTCATGTTGATGCTAACTGCCATGCTTAACACCTCCTGCACCACTGGGATCCAGCTGATACCAATAACATGGCCAAGACTGAAGTCCCTAATAATCAGTCTCACCATAAGTCTTGGCTGTCTGTCCCTAACTTTCGTCTTCCACCATAACGTACCATCGTTCCGACGAGCTTCTTCACCCTTGGCTGGCCCAACCATGCGGACGGTACGGTTCTCCCGAGTTTCAGACTCATGAACCTGCCCACCTTCGTGTCCGACACTAAAGCTCTCCTGTACACATGCATCCTCGAGCAGAACATCAAACATTGTGCACGCCGTTGATGACCCATAGCTCCACCAGAACTGTGCAAATGGAGATGCACCTGCCTTTGATTATTTTTGCTGTACACTTTGATCTCCTCCCTGGCTTCGAACTGCTGAAATCGATGTCGCTCTATGAAGCTTTGGCAAACCATCCGTCTCCAAAATCAGATCCGTGGAACAACCACCACATGGAGATCGACCAACTTTCATCTGGCCGACATAATGACTCTCAATCTTTGGCTAATCACCACTCGTCACTTTGTCTCGACGAAACGAATCATCCGTATCCCTCAAAGCATCTCGAAGACCCTCCTCAACAAGTTCTCAACGATCCACTAACTCCTATCGAACACCCCTCGAGCCTCCATCCGATGTCTGTGGCCTACCTGTACAATCAGCAGCTTGAGCCTATACATGCAACAACATAAATCTCCTCGAGCCAGCTATTGGAACCCTTTGTAAGCGTCCAATCTTTGTCCGCAAACAAGCCGCGACAGCCATTATCCGCTAGCCTCCCTACCAAAACTAAGTTTTAGCACAAACTTGGTACATATCACACACGCTTAAGAACGAGCTTCTCACCAAGCTCCATTGTCAAGTGCACATCACCGACGACCACAATTGCAACCGTCCCCTTGTTTTCTATCTTCACACGTCCAAACCTACCATCACAATATGACGTGAAGATCCTCCTATATGGAGTGGCATGATACGACGCCTCCGTGTCCATGACCCAATCACCATCATGACACATGCCACAAGGTTTCTCTACATTAGTCGTTGCGATAATGATCTCCCATAGCCATGAGATTCTCCTAATCATCATTGCCTTTGGCCTTCTCAGCTTTGAGCTTCATGTAGTTCCTCTTGATATGACCCATTTTGCCACAGTGATAACATCCTTTCTTGCGGTCCACAATCGCAAGATCCCAAAAACTCTCCATGTCCTCGTCTGTGACTTGAGTCTTTCCTTTCCGTAGGAAGTCACCAGAGTGGACTCCTGCAACGATTACATCTGTTTACGCCGGATCTCCTCATTCAAAAAACTACTTTTGACTGCCTCCATCGTGACAACTCCGTCTGGTACGGAGTTGCTCACCGACACCACCAACGCCTTCCAGCTTTCCGGTAGAAAACTCAAAAGCAGAAGGGCCTGAAGCTCATCATCAATTACCATCTTCATCGCAGACCGCTGATTGATGATATCTTGAAGCTCGTTCAAATATTGTGCCACCGGGGTACCCTCCGTGTACTTCGAGTTGACGAGTTGGCGAATAAGAAATGCCTTATTTCCAGCCGTCTTTCTTTCGTACAACGAATGCAGCTTCTCCCACAATGCTTTGTCGAACTCTCCATGGACACGTGGTGAAACACCTTATCATCCAGGCATTGGCGGATGAATCCAACAGCCTTCGATTCCAATCATTTTCAGTCTTCAACAGCTTTGTCCGATGGATTTGCGCTGTCGTCCTCCAACGGACCATGCAAGTCCTTGCACTAGAGTAGATCCTCCATCCTTAGCTTCCAAATTGTCCAGTTTTTCCTATGATGGTGATCATACGTGTGTTCATCTGCTCAGTAGACATGATTACACCTTCAATCTCGTGAACCTGAGAGCTCTGATACCAGTTGTTGGGAATCAGACACCAGAGTCAGATGTTCTGATACTAGACGTTGGGATCGTACACGCCCTACAAGCACTCTGATACCATGCCTGACACTGATCGCAGCGAAAACTTAGGCCAACCTACCTAAGACAACCAACCCCCGTCTAACGCAAGCATAAAGTACATAAGAACAACGTATATGGTCGGTGACTATGTCACCTGGACAAATCATAATCTATATAACTCATATGAAATTATAAGATTGACAAAAACTAATGTGAACCCTTTGCCCTCATAGGTGTGATGCTCGTCTCACTGTTCTATTATACGCACCCGAGATACACGTATTATACGTGTATAGCTTACTTTATGTTTAATTACTTATTTTATGCTTTATGTTATTCATGCATATTGTGCATGCTTGTCTTATTTTAGGATTGTGCTTGATTTTCGTATGTCCTTGCTTACCTTGATTGCATGTCCCCTGAGTTTTCTTGCTAGACCCCGTGCCTTATTGAAATTTTGAGGACGAAATTTTTCTAAGGAGGAGAGAGTTGTGAGACTCGTCTTACTGTTCTAGTATACGAACCTGAGATACGCGTATTATACGTGTATAGCTTGCTTTATGTTTAATTGCATACTTTATGTTTTATGTCATTCATGCATTATTTAGGTTGTTTTTGTAATTTTTTCTTAGTTGCATGTTTTGGACCGTTGGTCCCTTGGTTTTCTTGTGTGTGGCTGTGATGAACTCGGGTGAGGGGCATGGATTATGATCCAATGTGTCACGACCCACACCCGGAAAATCGGGCATGAGTCGTGGGTACGTCCAGCCTACGCCGCAGCATCGGCGGTAGAACGCTGTCTAGGTCAACTAACTAAATAATAATCTCACACAAAAATCGGCCATGACCTCTCCAAAAGGAGGGCAACCACACAAACAATATAAACCTGTCAAGATCTCAACTCCAAACGGAGGAGCAAATATCACAATGATAATCACAATATACTCAATCACGAATCTAAGCACGATAAGATAACACAGAGATCTAACAACTATAAAGTCTAACCAACAACAACTACTACAACAACCACAACATCAAATAATAATACAACAATATCCAAAATAATATACAAACAAGGTCTCAATCTAAAACCGGAGACAAATCCGGTGCTAAAAGCTAATAAAAACAACAACAAAGTCCCAGTGATCCCGGCTACCAACCCAAAAATCACCCATAAACTAGAGGGTCCCTGTCTGCACCATCGACAGGCTCAGGTCCATAAAACGTCGGACACCAATCCTCCGGATACTCTAAAAAATATGTCCAGTCAGGACTGGAGCAAGTACATCTCTAACAGCAATTCCATTTAAATGATAAAAACTATAAAACAGTTATAGCAAGTAGCAAGAAGAATGAAGCAAGTATGAAATAAGGAAATATGTATAACTGGTGCATAAAGGTAAAGATGTATGGATATCAGAGCAAGATAGTAATAACTGCAAGATACAAGAAATCTACACTAAGAGTAAGTCTGTGCACATGAACGTGTAGTGAGTCCAGCATAAAAAACATGTAGTGAGTCAAGTCCAGAAATATGTAAGTGAGACAAGTCAAGAAATGCATGAGAGTCCAGACTATAAAGAATGAACTCGGTGTCTTTGAAATACTTGTTTCGACATGTAAACGGCTAGGGGTAAGTACGGCTCACCGCGCACTGGGTGCGCGGCTGCTATCATTCCAGATTAGACCAGAGGGAGTGATTCCTGATGATGCCAGATAGGAATGTTTACATGTCTACTCGAGTATTTCCCTGCCCCGACTAATACAAGTGGATCCAAGACCCGACACGCAAATCAAGATGAGTCCAGCCTGAACATGAATGATGCCTGTAGGTGATGCCAGTAGTAATTCCAGAATAAAGGCCAGAAACATAAAATGTACGTGTCGCAAGTAAATGAATCCAGAAATATCAATCAGTGTCCCGTGTTGTGCCAGAATAATCAGATGATACTATACTAGAAGCTGAATCATAATAATCATCAAATAATGAAAACTATCAGAGAATGTACTCGCCTGACGTCCTGAGCAACTGGCGATCCGAACTGGTGTCGCAAGGACCTAATGCGAAAAGCAAGGTTAAACAGGGTTCTAATGAGTTAAACAGATATAAAATAACTAAAAATAGGTTTCTAGGGTCGTTCTAGGTCAAACGGGTCAAACCGGTAAAAGCTGGGTCAAAAAGTCAACTCTAGGTCCAAAAAGTCAACTCTAGGTCAAAACTAGGTCAAAAGTTGACTTTGGCGGTCAACCGAGTCAACTACGATCAAGTCTGGGTCAAACTAGGGTGCTCCTGAAATTCTAGGTCAAACCGAGGTAATTAAGCTAAAAAACTCACAAACTCGCCTCCTTGAGATACCGGGATACCCTCGGTATCCGATACCTCAACCTAGGCTACGCACCCCGCCTATACCCTCTAAAACCTATGCTAGCACGCGTAAATATATACACATAAGCATATAAAAATCACTCAAAGACATTTCCTAGGCTAATGCTCAATTACCCCGCTCGAAACTCAATACCTTGGTGAGATACCTTGATATCTCAAGGTATTGAGGTTTCGCTCTAAAACCCTCTAACTAGCTACCTAGCTATTAATTATGCACCTAGTTATTAATCTAGGCTAGGTAATATAGATACCTATCATATTTATATATATCTAAGTAGGTATCTACCTATATATATAGATATCCACACAAATATACCCAAATACCCAATACCTTACCTTACCTTACTCATAAATATATATATATATATAACTATAGGTATATAGATATCTATATCTTAGATAGATATATCTAAGTATCTAGCTATCTACCTATCTAGTATCTAGAAACCTAACTATCTACCTATCAATTACCTATCTATCTATATAATTATCCATCTATTATCTATCTATGTATCTAACTATCTATCTAACTATCTAGTATCTATATAGTACTTATTTACCTAGATACCTATCTACCTATTTATGAATCTATTTATCTATATATCTAGTTAACCATCTATCCACCAATCTATCAAACTATCTATCTATCAATCTATCCATATATCTAACTACCTAGTTATCTATCTATCTATCTATCTAATCTATTTATGTATCTATCCATTAATTATCTATTTATCAAATCTATAGATACCTATCTATCTATCCAATATCTATCTAGCTACCTATCTAACTATATGTATTCATATATATACATATAGATATAGATATATATCTAATACCTATCTAGATATCTATATCTCTATCTATCTATCTAACTTATATATCTATTCATATATCTATTTATCTAGCTATTATATCTATCTACCTAGTTATCTATCTATCTATAATTCTATTAACTTATCTATCTATCCAACTACCTATTGATATATCTATCTATCTATCAACATATATATATATATATATATATCAATCTCTCTATCCCTCACTAATACCATTGCGCTGCGCCGAAGCTGCGATGCTGCTGCTGCTGCTATGCCTGCTGTTATCGCTGCTGCTGCTGTGCATATTGCTGCCACTGCTGCTGTGCATATTGCTGCCACTGCTGCTCCTTCTGCTGCTGCTGCTCGCTGCGGCTGCGCTCTACCCCCCCTCCATCTCGCAAACACACACACCCACACTCCTATATTTATATACATATATATATATACAAATATATACATCTATATATATATAACTAGATATCTATATATATATATTCACACTCATCTACACACTCTAACACACACACTAGCACACTCACACACTAATACACACACACACACACTCACAACACTATCAACACACACACATAAGCACACACACATATATCTATACATATATAAACACACATCTATATATATATACACACATATATATCTACACTCATATATTTATATATATATACACATACACACTCACACACTCTCACACACACATACACTAGCACTCACTAACACACTCACAAACACATAACCACACATATATATATAAATAGAAATATATATATATATATATAGGAACACACACACAAATAAATATATATATAGAGACATATACACAAACACAACACTACCACAACGATGCACACAACGCTCACAACGCCCCACCTACGCACGCCCAACGACCCCGACACTCACCAACGCCCTAAAATATATAAAATATAGCTCGAAAACTCTAGCACACACTCCCCGATACTAACCCAACATGCGCACAAGCCCGAAACGAGGAAACCAAGTCGAAATGGCCGTTCGGTCATTTCGACGAACACGTGGTGCGCGGTTCGAAAAACCTCCTGAAACGCACTCCTGAAACGCACACCAAACGAACTCGAAATCGGCCCAAAATTTACCCACGCGCTCTACACGATGTCTAGATCCTAGAAAATGCGCTCCCGCGTCGATTCTAGGCCCGTGGCGGAAACGCACACGCACTTAGAATCGGCGACGACGAAAAGCCCCAATTTCGCCCGAAACGCCCGTTTCTCCGCGACACGGCTTCCCGTGTCCGAACGGAGACACGCACTCACCCTCAAGACACCCGACAACGTCTACCTAGGTCCATCTAACCTAGGGCTTCACCCAAAATTGGGCCAAATTCGGATTCCACCCGAATTCGACACAAAACCTAATGTCAAAGTCTCTAAACTCACCCAAACTAGTTCCAACTTTCTCCTACGGGTAGGGTTAGGATCTAGGAGGGTTCTAAAATATTAATTACACTATAAAAGAGTAATTACAAGGGAAAAGTTAGGGTTTACCTCTTGGGAGTTGGAATCCCAAGCTAAAATCTCAAAAATGCTCCAAATCCTCCAAACCAAGCTTCCAAGCTCCCAATCCAAGCTCCAACACAAAATCTAGGCTCTACCCACCTAGGTTAGGGAAGAATATAGGGTTAGGGTTACATAAAGAAGGAGGAATGGAAGAAAGAAGGAAGAAAAAGGAAGAAAAGCTTACTTGGAGAAGGAAGGAAGAAGAAAGAAGAAGTGGAGAAGAAGAAGTGAAGAAGAAGATGAAGAAGAAGAGAAAGGGGAGTGGGGGCTGCTGTGTTTCACGCTGGAAATGGGATGGGGTCGGGTCTGGGAGCAAGGATAAAGGGTTACAACAAGCCAAAAGACCAAAATGCCCCTCCTAACTCTCGGTTTGGGTTTCGGGGTCCAAAAACACTCAAACTAACTCCAAATCTCTCCCACTAACCTTCTAAAAATAAAATAAATATTCTAAGTCCCAAAATAATTCTCACAAGGGTGTGGGCTGGGTCGGACATGGGTCCACTAGGGTCTGACATGGGTCCAGGCTAGCCAAAACCCTAAAACAATCAAAATAAAAATAAAAAAAAATAATACAATCACTAATTAAATATAAATACAATTAATTAAAAATAATGCACAATTAACCCAAATTAAAATAAAAAAAATACCCGGCTCTGGAAATGGGGTGGTGACAATCCTATCCTCCTTAGAAAATTTCGTCCTCGAAATTTAAAGTCAATCACACTCTCTCTAGGTCAAACCCCCAACAATCACAGTCAAGAAATTCTACCTAAACAACATACAAGATCAGGGTCCTACTGGTCGTGTTATCACAGTCTCAATCAGGGTTACTACACTATCTACCACAGCACAAGAAAATCTAACAGGTACTAATGAAGCACACAAGGAATGGAAAAGGACAGGAAGAAGAAACAAGAGACAGACCTGCTAACCCGACATCCGTAGCATCGGCCTCCTCGACCGTCAACGCATAAGCCCTGCTCTGCTGGGGTGTATCCCTCTGCTGGTGCAGGGCATGATGCTGTGCCACAGATGGCCTAGCTCCAACTCTCTGATCCTGTGCTCCACCCAATGGAGGTGCAGTAGGGCAATCTCGCATCTGGTGAGCAGCGGATCCACAGAACAAACACACCTTCAGCCTCCTCCTACAAACATCCCAAGTGTGTCCTGCCTTCCTGCAGTAGGTACAAGTGGGCGCTCTCTGATCCTGACCCTGCTGCGCTGCCTTCTGCACATAGGGACGCTTAGCTGGTCCCGCACTGCCACTCGCACTGCCTGAATCATCCCTGCCTCTCTTGGACTTGAGCTCCAAGTCATCCTCTGCTCTCTGAGCATCTCCTACTATCTGCTCAAAAGTCGCCTCGCGGTCGCTCCTGGTCAAAGACTTGACCGCCATAACCAAGCCCTTGCGAAACTTCCTCGCCTTGGCTGCCTCACTCAAGCCCTCTACAAATCTGTCCAGACGGCAGAACTCTGCTGCGTACTCGTCCACTGTCATGCTCCCCTGGACGAGTGCCTCGAACTGGCTCTCCAAAGCACTGAGCGCCACATCAGGGAAAAACTTCTCCTTAAAAAGCCTCTTAAAAGCCTCCCAAGTAAGCCCTGGCGCTGCAATCCTCGTATTAGTGCGATACCACGTCAAGGCGAGGTCGAACATCTGACTGCCCGCTGCCTCTATCTGCATGCTGTCTGGAATCTGCGCTAGCCTGAAGATGCCCTCAATCTGCTCTATCCAGTCATCTGCGTACAGGATCCCTTCTGTACCACGGAACTCCTTGGGCCGCATCCTTTGGAAGTCAATGATACTGTCCGGCCTCGGATGCTGAATCTGATCTGCCTGTGGCTGAACCTGTGCCACCCTATCCACTACCGTCATGGCCACCTGGTGGGCGTTCTCAATGCCCAGTCTCATCACATCCACCTGACGGTGCTGCGCGTCCATCATCTCCCTGAAGAACGCAAACAACTGCGCGGCATCTACTGGAGCAGAAAGTGGTGGAGGAACCACCGGAACGACTGGGGTAGTCCTCGGATCGATAGGTGAAGGAGGATCCCCGAGAGAAGCAGATGCTCCCTCAACCGCAGGAGTGGTGAGTGGAGCGGTAGCAGCTGCCTGAATACGAGCTGGACGAGAGGTAGCAGACCTCTCAGTGGCAACTGCTGGGACGGTACGATGAGATCGTGTCTTCGGAGGCATCCTGAACACAGATCAAAAGAAGTCAATACGGCGCAAGATACGATATCATCAAAGAAGGACAGTAATATTTCAAAAGAAAACAATTTCAGAATAATTAGAATGGAATTGTTCCTAGTCGTGATTGAGTACACTCTCATCCTAGATCCTAGATCCTAGATCCTATAGCAGGCTCGCAGCAGTACAACTAAGTTGTTGTACCACCACGATATCGCACTAATTGCGAATCGAGACCTGCATGGGGCCGCCACCAAAAACGTGTCACGACCCGCACCCGGAAAATCGGGCATAAGTCGTGGGTACGTCCAGCCTACGCCGCAGCATCGGCGGTAGAACGCTGTCTAGGTCAACTAACTAAATAATAATCTCACACAAAAATCGGCCATGACCTCTCCAAAAGGAGGACAACCACACAAACAATATAAACCTGTCAAGATCTCAACTCCAAACGGAGGAGCAAATATCACAATGATAAACAAGTACTCAATCACGAATCTAAGCACGATAAGATAACAAGAAGACTAACAGCTATAAAGTCTAACCAACAACAACTACTACAACAACCACAACATCCATAATAATAATACACCAATATCCAAAATAATATACAATACAAGGTCTCAATCCAAAACCGGAAACAAATTCGGTGCTAAAGCTAATAAAACAACAAGGTCCTAGTGATCCCGGCTACCAACCCGGAAATTACTCCTAAACTAGAGGGTCCCTGTCTGCACCGTCGACAGGCTCAGGTCCATAAAACGTCGGACACCAATCCTCCGGATACTCTGAAAAAATATGTCCAGTCAGGACTGGAGCAAGTACATCTCTAACAGCAGTTCCATTTAAATGATAAAAACTATAAAACAGTTATAGCAAGTAGCAAGAAGAGTGAAGCAAGTATGAAACAAGGAAATATGTATAACTGGTGCATAAAGGTAAAGATGCATGGATATCAGAGCAAGATAGTAATAACTACAAGATACAGGAAATCTAAGCTAAGATCAAGTCCGTGCACATGAACGTGTAGTGAGTCCAGCATAAAAAACATGTAGTGAGTCAAGTCCAGAACATGTAAGTGAGACAAGTCAAGAAATGCATGAGAGTCCAGACTATAAGGAATGAACTCGGTGTCTTTGAAATACTTGTTTCGACATGTAAACGGCTAGGGGTAAGTACGGCTCACCGCGCACTGGGTGCGCGGCTGCTATCATTCCAGATTAGACCAGAGGGAGTGATTCCTGATGATGCCAGATAGGAATGTTTACATGTCTACTCGAGTATTTCCCCGCCCCGACTAATACAAGTGGATACAAGACCCGACACGCAAATCAAGATGAGTCCAGCCTGAACATGAATGATGCCTGTAGTGATGCCTGTAGGTGATGCCAGTAGTGATTCCAGAATAGAGGCCAGAAACATGAAATGTACGTGTCGCAAGTAAATAAATCCAGAAATATCAATCAGTGTCCCGTGTTGTGCCAGAATAATCAGATGATACTATACTAGAAGCTGAATCATAATAATCATCAAATAATGAAAACTATCAGAGAATGTACTCGCCTGACGTCCTGAGCAACTGGCGATCCGAACTGGTGTCGCAAGGACCTAATGCGAAAAATAAGGTTAAACAGGGTTCTAATGAGTTAAACAGATATAAAATAACTAAAAATAGGTTTCTAGGGTCGTTCTAGGTCAAACGGGTCAAACCGATAAAATCTGGGTCAAAAAGTCAACTCTGGGTCCAAAAAGTCAACTCTAGGTCAAAACTAGGTCAAAAGTTGACTTTGGCGGTCAACCTAGTCAACTACGGTCAAGTCTGGGTCAAACTAGGGTGCTCCTGAAATTCTAGGTCAAACCGAGGTCATTAAGCTAAAAAACTCACAAACTCGCCTCCTTGAGATACCGAGATACCCTCGGTATCCGATACCTCAACCTAGGCTATGCACCCCGCCTATACCCTCTAAAACCTATGCTAGCACGCGTAAATATATACACATAAGCATATAAAAATCACTCAAAGACATTTTCTAGGCTAATGCTCAATTACCCCGCTCGAAACTCAATACCTTGGTGAGATACCTTGATATCTCAAGGTATTGAGGTTTCGCTCTAAAACCCTCTAACTAGCTACCTAGCTATTAATTATGCACCTAGTTATTAATCTAGGCTAGGTAATATAGATACCTATCATATTTATATATATCTAAGTAGGTATCTACCTCTATATATAGATATCCACACAAATATACCCAAATACCCAATACCTTACCTTACCTTACCTTACTCATAAATATATATATATATATATATAACTATAGGTATATAGATATCTATATCTTAGATAGATATATCTAAGTATCTAGCTATCTACCTATCTAGTATCTAGAAACCTAACTATCTACCTATCAATTACCTATCTATCTATATAATTATCCATCTATTATCTATCTATGTATCTAACTATCTATCTAACTATCTAGTATCTATATAGTACCTATTTACCTAGATACCTATCTACCTATTTATGAATCTATTTATCTATATATCTAGTTAACCATCTATCCACCAATCTATCAAACTATCTATCTATCAATCTATCCATATATCTAACTACCTAGTTATCTATCTATCTATCTATCTATCTATCTATCTAATCTATTTATGTATCTATCTATTAATTATCTATTTATCAAATCTATAGATACCTATCTATCTATCTAATATCTATCTAGCTACCTATCTAACTATATGTATTCATATATATACATATAGATATAGATATATATCTAATACCTATCTAGATATCTATATCTCTATCTATCTATCTAACTAACTTATATATCTATTCATATATCTATTTATCTAGCTATTATATCTATCTACCTAGTTATCTATCTATCTATAATTCTATTAACTTATCTATCTATCCAACTACCTATTGATATATCTATCTATCAACATATATATATATATATATATATATATCAATCTCTCTATCCCTCACTAATACCATTGCGCTGCGCCGAAGCTGCGATGCTGCTGCTGCTGCTATGCCTGCTGTTATCGCTGCTGCTGCTGTGTATATTGCTGCCACTGCTGCTGTGCATATTGCTGCCACTGCTGCTCCTTCTGCTGCTGCTGCTCGCTGCGGCTGCGCTCTACCCCCCCTCCATCTCGCAAACACACACACCCACACTCCTATATTTATATACATATATATATATATATACATATATATACATCTATATATATATAACTAGATATCTATATATATATATTCACACTCATCTACACACTCTAACACACACACTAGCACACTCACACACTAATACACACACACACACTCACAACACTATCAACACACACACATAAGCACACACACATATATCTATACATATATAAACACATATCTATATATATATACACACATATATATCTACACTCATATATTTATATATATATACACATACACACTCACACACTCTCTCACACACATACACTAGCACTCACTAACACACTCACAAACACATAACCACACATATATATATAAATAGAAATATATATATATATATATATATATATATATATATATATATATATATATATATATAGGAACACACACACAAATAAATATATATATAGAGACATATACACAAACACAACACTACCACAACGATGCACACAACGCTCACAACGCCCCACCTACGCACGCCCAACGACCCCGACACTCACCAACGCCCTAAAATATATAAAATATAGCTCGAAAACTCTAGCACACACTCCCCGATACTAACCCAACGTGCGCACAAGCCCGAAACGAGGAAACCAAGTCGAAATGGCCGTTCGGTCATTTCGACGAACACGTGGTGCGCGGTTCGAAAAACCTCCTGAAACGCACACCAAACGAACTCGGAATCGGCCCAAAATTTACCCACGCGCTCTACACGATGTCTAGATCCTAGAAAATGCGCTCCCGCGTCGATTCTAGGCCCGTGGCGGAAACGCACACGCACTTAGAATCGGCGACGACGAAAAGCCCCAATTTTGCCCGAAATGCCCGTTTCTCCGCGACACGGCTTCCCGTGTCCGAACGGAGACACGCACTCACCCTCAAGACACCCGATAACGTCTAGCTAGGTCCATCTAACCTAGGGCATCACCCAAAATTGGGCCAAATTCGGATTCTACCCGAATTCGACACAAAACCTAATGTCAAAGTCTCTAAACTCACCCAAACTAGTTCCAACTTTCTCCTACGGGTAGGGTTAGGATCTAGGAGGGTTCTAAAATATTAATTACACTATAAAAGAGTAATTATAAGAGGAAAGTTAGGGTTTACCTCTTGGGAGTTGGAATCCCAAGCTAAAATATCAAAAATGCTCCAAATCCTCCAAACCAAGCTTCCAAGCTCCCAATCCAAGCTCCAACACAAAATCTAGGCTCTACCCACCTAGATTAGGGAAGAATATAGGGTTAGGGTTACATAAAGAAGGAGGAATGGAAGAAAGAAGGAAGAAAAAGGAAGAAAAGCTTACTTGGAGAAGGAAGGAAGAAGAAAGAAAAGTGGAGAAGAAGAAGTGAAGAAGAAGATGAAGAAGAAGAGAAAGGGGAGTGGGGGCTGCTGTGTTTCATGCTGGAAATGGGATGGGGTCGGGTCTGGGAGCAAGGATAAAGGGTTACAACAAGCCAAAAGACCAAAATGCCCCTCCTAACTCTCGGTTTGGGTTTCGGGGTCCAAAAACACTCAAACTAACTCCAAATCTCTCCCACTAACCTTCTAAAAATAAAATAAATATTTTAAGCCCCAAAATAATTCTCACAAGGGTGTGGGCTGGGTCGGACATGGGTCCACTAGGGTCTGACATGGGTCCAGGCTAGCCAAAACCCTAAAACAATCAAAATAAAAAAAATAAAAAATAATACAATCACTAATTAAATATAAATACAATTAATTAAAAATAATGCACAATTAATCCAAATTAAAATAAAAAAATACCCGGCTCTGGAAATGGGGTGGTGACAAGGAGCACCCGAGGACATGAGTAGGTTTCTCTTTCATCACCCACTTGATCTTGTATAATTATTCTTTTGAGGCATTTAGCCACCGAGCACGTGTTTAGCTCGTATTTTGGGACCTTGATTCTTCCGCCTACGGGCCTACATGCAAAGCATATTCTAGACTATAGCTAGAGCTGATCATGTAATACTGTGCACTACTAGTTCTTATGTGGTAACTAGCTTCATGATTAGCTGTGTATGTGTAGTTTGCGACGTCTTACTATTATATGCTGGTGATCATACATCTTGTAACTTGTTGTTTTGTTTGAGATTGAGACACCTATGATTCTTGACCCAGGATTGCCTGATGGATTATAGAGTAAACCATCACATGTCTAGATAGCCGTGACCGTATCTCGGGGTATAAAGTACTCTGGTATGCGTAGCTGGCTTTGTCTGCCCCCGCTTTCCAGTATTCTGGTTCTGGGGCGTGACAATATGTTTAACCCCTCACCACACTCAAGAAGAAAATACAAAGATTACAATGAAATCACTCATCCTACCCGTAGCGATATTCCTGAACGAAGGCGATGACTCCTCAATAAGATATCCTCTTCCTTCTATGTTGGATGACAAGCCATAAGAGCAAAGTATAGACTTTCTTTTAGATCTCCTGTAGACAAACACCATGAATCTCCACTTTGTGCTCTCCTTTGTGCTTCCACCCCCAACCCATATAAATAGGATGAGAAACCTACTTTAGGGTTTAGGAAACCCTAAAAGTAGCCCACCAACAAATCTGGCCGTTCACCAGCATCTAAAGGTGTAGATTATAACCCAAACTCGTCAGCCCTGACCAACACCGAACTCGGACAGAGTTCGGTTCAGACCCTGCTGAACGTTCTGGAACAAAACTACCGAGTTCGGCTTGAACTCGGTCAGGGACCGAGTTCTGGCCGAACTCTGTCCTTGAACATCAGACTAGAAGAGAAGGGCGTTCAAAGAGATTGGATTGCCCTCACCGATTCAGGACCGGACACTGAAACAACAGCTTCTTTTTTCGTATAGTGATAACGCTCTTTCTTTCTTAGCGCTCCGACCACCTTTTGTCTAGTAAGGGAAAACCCTATATTCATGTCCTCTAAATAGGATATTGCCCCCTTAGAATATCGTGTTTATGTATAAATGGCTATCCAAACCTATCTTTTTTCAACTCTTTCTCGGTCGTCTCCACATTTGAAATTGAATACGTCTTCAAAAATTTGATTGAAAAAGATGAGTCTTTCTCTACCGTTTCCTGACATATGACTTATAGAGTGACTAAGGCGCTTTCGAGCCACCTATGCTTCTTTTTCTTTAGTCGTTGGGAGTGGTTAGGGCCGGCCAGCCAGCCAAGGTCACGTTGTCGGCCTCTTTCAGCCAATCTATCTAATGTGCATGATCAAACTCATTCTACTCTGCTCGTCCTTCATTCCTAGATGCGAAGAATAGCCCTCTGTACCTAATGGATGCAAAATTCCGTCATGGGCTATATCCGAGAGAACTGGTTAAGATGTGTCTGTTAAAGGACACTTTGCCATAGGTCACCGCAGAGTGGGTTCGATATCACTTCTTTTTTCATGTAGTAGAAGTAGCTCACTATCTTTTAGGAGAGCATAAAGCAAAAGTTAGCACCATATTCATGAAATGCTAAAACACGACATTCTTCGTTCTCTCTGTCTCACTTTTGATGTACTCTTAGACCTGGTGGAGATCAACCCCTCTTTCTTCAACATGAATGAGAAGAGCCAAGTGTGCTTTCGCCCCTTCACTGTAGAATTTTTTGTGCGCTAAGTAGAAAGATGAAACTCCTTCTTTCCTAAATCTCCGTTATGAGTTCTCTTCTTACTAACAGAAGCCAACCGAGACTTCAAAATCTGATTGGTGATAGAATGACTGGATACTTGATCTTTCCACTCCATGTGCTTAGGAAAACTTTAAGATGATGAAATGGTTGAGCTAACTACTAAGTCAAGAAGAAAGTGTTTTTTTTTTCAATTTTAGAACCTTCAACCCTAGATAGATTAACTTTTGAGCTATACCCTATCTACTTTTAGATACCAGGATGTTTAAATACTCAATTACTCGCTTTTTTCTCTTTCTAAGAAGATCTAAGGAAAGCATCCTAAACCTAAAGAAGCTTGACTTTACGGGAGCAAACCATACGAGACATGTTCAACTAGGCATGCTAGCTAGGATTTTCATGAGTGCCATTCCTTCTGTGTGAAGTATTGGAAAAGCTATATCTCAACTAGGTGTAGAAGCGTAATTCTATTCAAATGAAAGTAAACGGGTAGATCGTGGATACTATATAATATACTCTGATGAAGCTTCTTCTTCGACAGTTTACCTTGACTCAGTCTTTGATAAAGCCACTAGTGAATCGCATATGCTGCGGTTGGCATCTATTCCCATTCCCCTATTTGAAAGAGTTTCATCGGCCTTTCTATAAAGAGCCTAGCAAGAACCGATTCAGATTCAATTGTTCGAGGAAGAGGTATATCGGCATCTTCACTAGTTGCCTTTCAACAGTTCCTTCTCTGCTCGCACCTTCCCTTTCGTCTAATTGGCCTAATTGTCTTTTGAATGGGTGTGCTGAACGAAAACATCCCCACATCATAGAAACTCTTCGTGCCTGACTTCTTTATTGATTTGACCCTCAAAAGGGCTCGATTGAGACAGAGAGTAAATGTGCGAATCGACTGTTTAAAAGGCTTATTTAGAGAATGGGAGAAAAACTAGCAAGAAATGCAAACTTCGCTCCGTACCTTTAGAAAAATATTTTCATTGTCCAATCTTCCTTTAATGGAGATCTTATTTTATGTCACTTTCGGTAAGAAAGGGGATAGATTCGAGAGCTAATTCGGGCAAAAGACTAGCAACGCTTACTTTTACACCGGTTACCCTTGCTACGGTTACGAGATCAACGATTATTGCTAACACTGGTTATGAAACGGCTACTACTGTAAAAGCTTCTTCTCTGCCCACTGGTTTTGGAAATGGTCAATCCCTTGACTTTTCCAGCGTCTCAGCGCAATTCTTAAATGAAATAGGAAGATTTGTGATTCGTTTTTAAATATGATACCAGTCTGGTACAATACGTATGTCAGTCATTGGAATGAAGGAACTGAGTCACAATCCCCTTCGCCCCTTGATGAGTAAGCTCCGTAAGCCTGCTCTTCGTTGGTTGACCTGCCCCCCCGGTTAAATGAATGTCAGATGTTCCCCTCCCCGAAATCTTATCGCGGTGAAAGAATCTTTTTCGGAATAGACATGGATAGGGTATCATTTCCCATACCTCTCTCATGGGAACCCGCAACCTCTTGGGTAATATGCATCGGTCTTAACCAATAGACTAGACGTCATTTGCTATATATATATATATATATATATATATATATATATATATATATATAAGGAAGGACATACATTCCCACACTTTTTGCATCTCCAAGCATCCCCCTATTCAGGCCCGTTGGATGTGCTTTAACTCATCTAATCTTAACCATTGATAAATTAACGTTTAAGATTAGATGACTTAAAGCACCATCCAACGGTGTTAGTAGAGGAATGCTTGGGAGATGCAAAAATGAGGGGATCTTGATCCCTCCTCTCTCTCTCTCTCTCTCTCTCTCTCTCTCTCTCTCTCTATATATATATATATATATATATATATATGTATATGTTTGTAAAACTATGTATATATGTTTAGATATAAAAAATTAGTTTAAATATATTTCAATATTGAATATATTTTTATTTGGATTTGTTATATATATCTTTATATTCATTTGAATATTTGCTTAGATAATTATAATAATTTGAATATTTTTTTTAATCTCACGTTAGTTTTTTTTGTTAATTAAATTGGTTGAGTATTTATTAACGATTTGGACGGATAAGATGGAAGTTTGTTTAAGATTATATATATTTATCTTCCATAAATAATTTTTTTAAAATTTAATTAGATGAGTACTTACTTACAGCTTAGACTGTTTATTTTTGAGACCTCTAGAAGTCGTTTTTTATATTATAGAAGATGAAATATGTATGATATTCATTCATTGACATCATCTACTGTTGATATCCCAACAACTGTGCAGTGCTTTACTGATTAAGAAAGCTATAGAAATTAAATTTATTAATATATAAATATATAATAACTATTCATTCACAACATCTACATCTCCCGACCCTCAGTTGCTGATTAAGAAGGCAATATAAATTAATTTGATTAATAATATATAATAACCACTCATTAACATCATCTTACATGTTGATATCCGAACAACTGTGCAGTTACTGATTAAGAAAATATAAATTAATTTTATTTAATATAATATATAATAGCTATTCATTCACATCATCTACATATACATGTTGATATTCCAACAACTATGCAGAGATCGTCCTCGTCTCCTTTCTAATTAATCTCTCTTTCATTTTGACAAAGGAAAGCTCTGTATGACCTCAATGTGTACCTAGTTTGCCACTGCTCTACTGTTTTGTTGATATATATGCTCTGTTGGCCTAACTCTAATCTCTCACATTATTGCAAATTGCTTTCCAAATTGCACGCGCATCTAAATTATCGCAAAAAGCAGGACCAAAGATTAAGGTAAGGCAAAGATTGTAAGGCAGAAGGAGAATTTTTTTGTTTATATCGCTGCGTCTATTTGAGAAGTGGTACATATCCTTGTTTTTTTTGGCACAATGTCCTCCGTGGTTTGATCCTCCGACCTTTTCGTTAGTGTTCTACTGTCTTTCCACTGGACTGCACCTACAGGAACATATTCTTATGACTTTCAATTCCTTCCTATGTCACCCCACCGGGTCAACCAGAAATAATTTTGGTTGTTCTTAGTCCCTTATTCAGGGACAATACTGATTCAGGACAGATTAGACGACGGTACATGATCCAAAGATTAAGGGACACCAACATTATTATATTCAAAATAGAACTAATGTGTACCATGAACCACTTTTAGTATAAAATAGTTGTTGTGTAATTGTTATCATGTTATGCCGAACTCGAGTGACCCTTGTAGTTATCGGGGAGAGGCATAAGACTCTGGCTGGGTGGCAGAAGGTCAGTGGATCTAACCACGAGAGCGTATTATTTTTTTTCATTTTTAAATGGTGGGAGTTGGGGGACAGTGAGCCCAAAAAGACATACAATGCAACGTGCGCAAAATCTAGAACATTATATCGGACATCTAAAAAATATTGTTATCATGTTATACTTGTACATTAGATGTCCTTAGTTTAATTCATGTTGCAATAATATATATTTTTAAATTTATTTTATTTTAGTTTCTTAATTTTTTTACAAGTTTGTTTCGGCTTTCCATGAACTCAAGATATTCTAAACAGAAAAAGATTGTCCTAATTTGAAGTCTTATCGGGTACCGGCCCTTCACTCTAACAAAATGGAAGTCCTTGGTATATGTTATATAGTATGTCTACACAATACACGTTCTACCGCAGAATAACCGAAAAGGGGTAGGGTTTAAAATTAGTAGGCGAAGTATAGTGCAGAACTTCCGAAGTTGATGATTATGTTGCCATAGGAAGAGATACAGGAGAAGATGATGTAAGAGGCTCTAAAGCGATAAACAACTCAACAGTAGCACCCTTCATGGTCGGGGATGAGTTCTCATCATAAATTATTGTATGGTCCCGATTTACCATATTGCAATTGTCATGTTCAGACATAACCAGCTACTCATACAAGATACTATACATCGTACGGCGATTACGGTTGTAATAAGACAATTAATGGAGTACATGCTACAATCAAGTCACTTAGGGTCACACGAACATCTATGTCTCAATCAATCAAACAAGAAAAACAATAAACATAGAACATATATAATAAAGCAATAAGATGTCCCAAACACTTTCTCAATATGTTCTGGAGAACTAGCCATTACAAAATGTATGAGGCCAGTTGAGATACAAGCATATATGACAGTATTACAGCTGTATCATGATTTATATAAAGTCATGAAAAGGAAGCTAAATGTCCAGACATGCCAGCTAACAGGTGCTGGTGGCTAAACGCTCAAAAGAGTAAAATGTACAATGATGAGTGGGGGATAAGGAAACCCACTCGTTATCCTCAGTGGCCATGTTCCTGGTGCGCTCAATGAGTTGGAAGAAAGTACGCTGGATCCTCGGGTGCTGGTTCGAAACCTAGCCATGCAAAACCAGTAGGGGTTAGACCTCAAATACCAAGTACCACAGAGGAGGCACGAAATGGAGAAACAAAAACCCAAGCAATAGATATATAATACATATGTTCAGTGTCGTAACTTAGGTCCATGGCATATCCTAGCACAAAGGCCCAACCCTACAACCAAACAAGAACAAGGGTTGAACCATCACACTATGATAGTCCATTTTTCTAGGCTACTAACAAAATAATACAATCACAACCAAGTCCAATTAATAAAATCGTTCAATCACTTGTACGGCTTGCTATTTGTGGAGTCTGAGGTTATCTCAGATTACTGCATAATAGGTATCCTCAGATCACACCATTGCCGAACATGAGCTAACCGAGCCAATAAATGATTATACAGTCACTTCACGAATTGTACCAGTTTTTCGTAGGGCCACTGTGCTAGATCACGGTATTAGCGGTTCCAATGTTCCTATAGAAAAACAGTGGCTCGACATTATTTATAATAGGTCAGATACTGCACTCCACTAAGGCGGATGATATACAATATCCGTGGTGGCCAGCCCGCAGCGCACTTAGAATAAATATCTGTGGAAAGGTTCGTTGGCATGATCTCGGGATGCCGTTTCCTCCCAATGATTAGTACCACTTTTAGTTGCTTAATTAACCCTATATTGTGTTCAAAATTTCAATGTGTGGAAATATGAGAATTTTTCTTAAGATGTCGTACAAAGTACGGTCACGCTAGATACGAATCCATGGAAGTTCAGTTTGGATTCACCCGAGCATGTATGCAACATTCAATCAATCAATATCCTAACCACGCTTTGGTACTTGACTCGCATATCAGGCCCATGCTGGAAAAAAGTGTGTATATATATAGTATCACGCGTTCACGAATTTGGAGGCATTCTCGATGCACAACCAAAAATAAATCACTTAACACGGTATGTCGCACCTCAGTGCACATTTAGATCATGTATACTATCAGACAATAATTGTATCAGCACAGATACGAAAAATTGAGTCAAGGTTACCAAACTTAACAGTTGGTCACATGAATTCTATGTCACGCCCCAGTCCCAAAATACGTAGGACCAGGAATACGTGACACGCCAGCTACGCATTCGACCAGACTCTGGTCTGACTCGAATACGTATAAGCTGTAAAATAAAGGGCACTATCTAGATATTCCATAAATGTAAACCTCTATGTCTCAATCCACAATGTACAACAGTATGCAAGAAAGAGCTATATGTGCTAGAGTCGGCCGCCCAATAACACACTAACTCGAATAAACTCGAGAATAAGTATGAGTCTATAAAAACTAGGCTACAACAGCAGAGGAATAATCAATGTAAAATAACCATAATGCCGGTAGATATAATATGAGTACCTGGTACCATGCTCGCAAGATATGCCACTCCATCAGATTCTCCAAGTGCTCCAAAATCGTCTATGCTGCAAAACTGGCAGGGAACCAGGTCCTCAGAGGGACGTAACAAGGTACAGAAATATAGCATGCCAAGTAAACAGAAAGTACAAGTGCACGACAGGGTACTCTATCATAACCAACTAGTGTGACTCAGTTTAAAGACAACGTTCGACGCGTGGGCTGTCCAAAATAAAACTGCAGTTCCGAACACAGAGACACACGGGTCGTACCGCAGCTCCGAGCACAGAGACACACGGGTGTTACCACTACACTATCAAACAGGATCACAACAGGTACATATATAAGGCGTGCAGAGTAGCCCAAACGTCTAGTAACTGTCTTTCCCTTCCCAAGCGGTCAGCGATAGTGCGCTGAACCTGAACCTCTATCTAACAGTCTCGACACAAGGAATAACTCAACAAACGCGACCCTAAGGTCGTCCCAGTCTCTGGTCATGATGTCAGTATCAGGATACAGGAATCTGGCACGAACACAGTGTATAAGTGTGTCCTGGGGTATCGATGTACTCTGGTACGTGCATCGAGGTTCTATGAAATATCAGTAATTTCTCTAGGTCGTTAAGTCGAATGTCAACACCCGGTTGTGAACCGGACACGGAATATCGATCGTCAACAGAAATATGTGCACGAGTACATAAAGAACAACAATATCTATAAACTGAAATACAGGGTGGCAAGGTACACTTGCCTGCGTCCGGCTGATGATGATGGAGATCCGGTACAACGCCCGAGTTCGCAGGTCCCGTAGTACCTAGAGGAGAGGTACAAGCTCAATCAATAACTAACACGAGACTAAAGTAAGATGTGATACACGTCTAAACATACATTCAACCTCAGCTACAAGTTACAAGACACTATGCTAGAAGGTTGACCAAGGTTGCCTAAGGTACGTTACGTCAAATCCGATCAATCACCTATACAATATCATCTTACCATCCCTCAATCTTATATCTCACCACGGGTTTAAGTAGTTCATGCCATGATCATTCTTCAATCTCTCCCCGGTGTTTACAGACGTTATCATTCACGTTTATATATGTCATCTTCGAAATAAACAAATATTATTTACTAAGCTTCCCGAATCAATCAATGGGTTGATATCACCCTATAATTTTTATAATAATTAACCAGCTCCTTAATGACAATTAATGTTTTAATATCCTCAGCATCATTCCATAACAATCTAAATTCGCTCAATCTACGATAACTAATTGCATTTAATAAATAAATAACTCCCTTAGTCTCGTAGGACTTTTTAACCCTAATCTCATATTATTTATCGTTTCAACCATCAAAGTAGATTTTTCGTCACAACAACCCACAAATTTTATTGCATTCACACATCGTCAATTTCATGTAATAATCCTCAAATCTCTACTTAACATTTAACCATTTCGCACATATTGGGATAATAAACCTTAAACTCTTGTATTCCAAAATCCTGAAATCTCAATGGATAGCAAACCCTTAAATAGTTTTATGTCATTTACAACCATTCTTGTATTTTATTACATGTATTAAACCCCAAGACTTTTCCTGGCATTTTAAACTCTAAACCCAATATTCATATATGAACTCTACTACATGCAAAAACACAATAAGACTACACAGGGGAAGGGGGATGCTCACCTTGGCGGCGGGGTGGTGGTTGCTGGCCAGAGGAGGGATCATCGGCGGGGGAACGATCGTCATGGCTCGCACTCAACGCCGGAAGAGGCTGATCTCCGTTGCGGCTCTGGTCAAGGGGAGGAGATCGACAGCGGTGCGTGGAGGTGGTGGTAATGATGAAGTCGGACGGGGAGCTAAGGGTGGTGGTGCGGTGCCGCTGCGGGTCAGCCGGAGCTGTGCAGCGGGTCAGCTGCACAGTCGGTCGGAAGCCTCGGTCGGATGTGGCTTCAGTCGGCCGGAGGCCTCGGTCGGATGTGGCTTCAGTCGGCCGGAGTGGGGGAATGTCTGCACCGCGGGCACGGCCGGAGCGGGGGGGGGGGGGGTCAGCCGCGGGGTCGGCCACAGTAGGCGAGGGAGGCGAGATATGGAGGCCGGCGGTGGTGGTAGCAGTCGATGTGGGTGGTGATGCTGGGTTGGTTGATCGGGGCTTGGCGGCGGAGCTCGCCGGGCCGAAAGGTGGCCGAGGTAATCGCAAACAGCGGCCGGAGTCGGATGCATCAGGTGTCGGGTTGTGAAGGAGGAGTGGTGAGGAAGAAGGAGAAGAAGAAGAAAGAAATGGAGGAGGAAAAGAGAATGGAGTTTCTTTGCATGAAAAATAAATGGAGGAGGAGAGAGAGGTTGGGGGGTTTTTCTAGGCATGGGGATTAGGGCCGGTTTGGGGAGTGGTGAGGGTGATGTGATGGTTTTATAGGATAGTGTGTGGGGATTGGAGGGTTGGGATCCATCCTTACAAAATGGGTGGATGAGATTTAACATGAAGAGGAGAGGGGTTTCTTCATGTGAGGAATAGGTGGGTGAGAATGGGACCCTATATTGGGACCCTCTCAATTAATCATGACCAATGGGATGTTGCCAATAATTTAATAATTGCAAATAAGCCCCCCGTAAATTCGAGAATTTGCATGGACACATGAAATGACGCAAAAATTGCGGAGAAAATATATTTAAAAAAATTGTCGTGGTGAGGGGGTGTTGCGCGTTAGGCGCGGGTCTAATTTGAAGGGTATTGGGATTAGTTTAGGATAAAAATGGAAATTTACAAAGTTGGTAAATCCCGATTAAAATAGAGATAACGCGTCCCGCGAATTTAATTTAATTGGGGCCCGCGGGGTCAAAATCTGAAAACGGCGCAAAGGCCAAAAATGGTGGGGGCTTAGAGTCGGTCTTGGACCCTTTAGTTGGTCCGGCTCAACGGGTTAAGTTGGTACCCCAAAATCGAGGGTAACGACACAGGTGTCCGACACGGAATTAAAATACGGGTTACGATTTTTCGGAATGTTGCACAATTAATTTAGAGCACACGAAAGTTGATTTTAACAGTCAGAAAAGTCCAGTGCCTAATTTGGCGAGTTGAGTCGACTGTACAATATTTGTACAGAATTTATGGGCTGATAATGGGCTCTGAATAAATAGACAAAGATAGGGTGTGCCAATGGTTTAAAATTAATTGGATTAAAATTCCAGGTAAATATCCTCTACTCTAAACCTCAATATCTTCTATCAAAATTTTTCTGGTCCACTCTAACTATCCACAGAATAAATTGAGGGGGTTTACATTCTATCACTTGTATATGTAGCTCATGTCATGCACATGGCTGGTGTAGTCACTTGGCGCATGATTGAACTATACACATAGTCGGGTCGGGCGCCTATACGGGTCAGGTGCATAGGTGGGTCTAATACTCTCACAATCATCAAAATTACACATATGAATCAAAAGTCCAATGGAACATTCAAATAATCAATTCAATAAAAATGTGTGCAGGGGGCCGATGTGCGCATGAAGATCAAGGCCGCATGGTCGATCAGGGTGCATGAGAATCGGAGGCGCATGGAATATGGGGCGCATAGGCAGGCATGGTCCACTCATCGGGGTAAGTGCTAAGTGACATGCAATAAATACAAGTCAGAGAAGTGACTGATGTGATAAGCCAAAAAGTGTGTCAGAAGAAAAGACAAAAGCACATAAAGTCATACAGAGTTACAAAAGTCGTGCAGACGCATGCGCCAAGAAAGAAGAGACGCATGGCTCGTGGCCGCATAGTCTCCTGGCCGCATGGACTCTGGGCGCATGGAGTCATGCCTTAGTGAATTCTCATGCGTTCAAGGTACTATACGTCTGACTTTTCGAAAGCATGCACAAAACAGACATGTGTCCAACAAGATGGGCGAATGCTGGAGAGGGCGAATGTTGCTGGGACGCATGATATTCCATCGTCCTAGAACAACAAGTTTGGTCATAAAAAAACTCCAAGAACCCAAAAAACTTATTTTGCCATAAAATTCTTATCTCAACTCCAAATCAAGTGATTCAAAAGCCAAATTGCTCGAAATGAAGTGCTCCATCACATATGACAATTAGTTTTTTGAAACAACAAGCTTTTGAAGATAAAAAAAAAAAACTCAAGGAACTTATAAAACCCTAAGTTAGAAAATGTAGATCTACACTAATCCATCCACCAAAATTGAAAATACCAAGTTCTAAATATATGGAAAAACACACAACAAGCATAATTGACTAATAATATGAAGAATTTTTCCATTTCTCATGCAAGATGTAGTTTCCTATGAAGGGAGAGAGAAGCCTAAGAGAGAGGAAGGAAAGGAAATAATAAGGAGAGAGAGAGAGAGAGAGAGTTTGGTATATATATGAAGAGGGTTGAGGTTTAGACCATGGGCTCAAACCATGAACTGCCCAATCAACAAAATAAACTATGAGCCAAAATAAATCGAAGAATGAGTCTAGTCTCATGCAACCTAATTAACATTCAAGCAAGAAATAAATTATGCTCCAAATACGCATATCGGGAACATGGAGTGACATATCTATCCATCTTAGAAAATTTTGTCCTCGGAATTCGAATCCAAGTAAGGCTAGAGAAGTCAGGACATGCTCGATACAATCAACTAGCAAATCTACACACGCAAGTAGTAATATCTCAACACATAGATGATCACCTGATCACGAAATCTAAAATACGAAAGCATAAGGTAAAATATAACTTCCGAATCGAACATATACGGGTACCGAGACCAGATATCATCCTCGCGCTCGCACGTCGATTCTCCAAGAGTGTGATGGCCCTAGGTAACTCGGACAAGAGAAATAGTCCGGTTCTTAAGTACATTCTCCCTTCGATCTACAATGGATACAGGTTGCTCCTCGTAAGATAAGTTAGTACAAACGACTAATTCAGAGTGATCGAGGATATGAATCAGATCTGGGATATACTGACGCAACTGAGATACATAAAATACATCGTGCTCCTCACGTAACAAAGGTGGAAGGGCAAGACGATAAGCCACATCGCCTATCCGATTGAGAATGTCAAACGGCCCAACGTACTGTGGACTAAGCTTCCTGTGGACCCTGAATCTAATAACTCCACGTGTTGGCAAAATTTGCAAGAACACGTGGTCATCGACACAAAACTCTAAAGGTCTATGATGCTGGTCTACCCAGTGATGATGCCGATCTTGCGCAACCCAAAGTCGCTCTCTGATCTGCCTGACAACTTCTACTGTCTGCGTGATCATTTTGGGGCCTAACAATTTTCGCTCATCAATGTCAACCCATGCCAACGGTGATCTACACTTCCTGCCGTATAGTGCCTCGAAAGGTTCCTTCTGAATACTGGCCTGATAACTATTGTTATACGAGAATTCTACCAAGTGAAGGTGATTCTCCCATGATCCACCAAAGTCTAGGGTACATGATCGTAACATATCCTTCAGGGTCTGGATGGTCCTCTCTGATTGCCCATTTGTCTGGGGGTGGTACGCAACACTGAATCTTAACTTGGTACCCAATCTCTCGTGCAAGCTTCTCCAGAAATGAGAAGTTAACATCGTATCTCGATCGGACACTATGCTTACCTACACTCTATGTTGCCTCACAATCTGTCGCATATACAAATCTGTCAACTACTCTGTAGACTGTCCCACTCTGAAGGGAAGAAAATACCCACTTTTGTAAGCCTATCCACTATCACCCAAACTGTATCTCGTCCAGGATTAGGTAAACCAGTCACAAAGTCTATGGTGATGTGTTTCCACTTTCACTCTGAAATAGGAAGCGGTTACAAAAATCCTGCCAGTTTTTGTTGTTCTGCCTTCACTTGTTGACATATCAGACATCGCGATACGAAGCGTGTTATTTTTTTCTTCATTCCGTTCCATCAAAAGTGTTGCTTGATATCTTGGTACATCTTCGTGTCTCTCAGATGAATGGAGTACTGAAAACTATGTGCTTCAGTCATAACTTCTTGCCGAATATCTCCACTTGGTACGCATAGACGGTTCCCAAACCTTAGCGTTCCATCCGCATGAATCGTCAACTCTTTTCGAAGACCGGACTTACATTCTTCCCGTAGCTTTTGAATCTTCGGGTCCTCTGTCTGAGCTATCTTGATTCTATCCACCAAAGTTGACTGGATCTGTAGGCTGGACTGAACTCCTGTACTAAGTGGAAGTACTATCTCGATACCCATCTCTCGTAAGTCTTCTAGAATGTGCTTCTGAGTGGTCAACATAAATTTCTCACCTCTTTTGCTAAGTGCATCAGCTACTACATTAGCCTTGCCTGGATGGTATTGAAGTTCTACGTCATATTATTTCAACAACTCTAGCCACCTCCTCTGCCTCATGTTTAGGTCTTTCTGTGTGAACACGTACTTCAGACTCTTGTGATATATGAAGGTCTCCACCGGATCACCATATAAGTAGTGCCTCCATAACTTAAGTGCAAACACTACTGCTGCTAACTCCAAATTGTGAGTTGGATAGTTCTTCTCGTGATCTCTGAGTTGCCGAGAAGCATACGCTATAACTCTCCCATCCTGCATCAAAACACATCCAAGTCCCTTTCTAGATGCATCACAATACACCGTGAATCCTCTGGAGCCTGCTGGAAGAGTATGAATTGGTACAAAGATTAACTTCTTCTTCAACTCTTCAAAGGCAATCTGGCACTCTGCTGACCACACAAATTTAACTTCCTTGCAAGTCAACCGAGTCAAATGTGCCGAGATCTTAGCAAAGTCTTACACAAATATTTTGTAGTATCCTACCAAGCCCAGGAAATTATGCACCTCCGCCATTGTCTTCGAAACTGGCCAGTTCTCTACTGCATCTTCCTTCTTGGGATCAACTGACACTCCCGCTCCAGAAATAATGTGCCCAAGAAAGGATATGTGATCCTATAAACCCCCTCACCCAAAATAGGTATTTTGTGTTTATTTTATATTGTTATATTTATTATAGATTATTTTAAATATTGAATTACTTTAGAGTATTCTCTTAGTTAATTAGAAAATAATTTTTTTTAGTATATTTACTTATGTAAATATTTATTTAGAATTATTTTTAGACTATTTTAGATTTTTGGAGATTTTTTTAGAATTTTTAGATAATTAAAACATATGGAACGTAAATTTTTAGGACTTCTATAATTTACTATGAGACCATACTTACATGTTGTTCCTACCAAATATTTATTTTAGGTTAAAATATTTAATTATATTTTTTTTGTAATTTATTTAGAATTTTAAGAAATTTATTTAGATTTTTGAAATTATTTAGGATTTATTTGGTTATATATAGTCTTAATATTATATAGATGCTAATTTAGTGTTAATAGATATTAATAAGATTATATATAAATTATTTTTATTATCTTTAATTCTATTTAAGATTATAAATTATTGAGATAAACTTAAACTCTAATTTTAAATTAATTCAAATCATGAGCCTACTAGGAAAGCAACTTCATGCATATCCTATCCTTATTTAAACTGATCCTATTCATATCCAAATTAGCCAATCCTAGTCGTATTCAATTAACTAGTCTCCACCATTATAAATACCTCATCCTTCATATTTTTTTTTCTCAAATTCACCTCTTTTTTGTCTAAAAAGAGTCAAAATTCGTCATAAATTCAGCCTCATTTTCTAGTATGTTATGACGACTTAAAAAGACGATATCTCCTAGCTCCGGACTCGAAACATACTCCAGTTTTTTTTGTTAGAACTATATAAAGGTTAGTTTTCTGAATATATAAATTATTTTAATAATTTATGAACCTATTTTTCCAGAAAATTCTAAAAGTGCCAGTTGTCCGAAATCAGACGCGTTTTCGTATTTTTGAGATTTCGGGAGATCCCGAACTCGGAATTATGAGCCGTTTGAAGTTTCGAAAACTGACATGATGAAAATTCATAAAATTATTTTTACAAAATTTAATATGCAAGTTTAATCTACTGTAAAATTCGTGCAACGTAGACGTAAGTAGAAAACCACCGAAAACTGTCATCTGTGCGCCCTCGTGGCTATAACTCTTTACCGACTTGTGATTTTATGAAACCGTCGATTCTGGTGTTCATATAGCATTGAAATCTATATGATTCCATACAAAAATTCAGGATTTAAGTCAGCTGACTTTTTGGTCAACGATTTGCCTCGATTTGCGTGCCACGGATCACAAATCTGTAAAGTTAACTTTCTTTGGACCAAAATTAGGGTTTAACAATAAAATCAGATTATAATAAGATTAAAATACTATTTTAGGTTATTTTATTCTGAATTAAAATAGATTAAAATGGAGGAACCTATTCACCCACTTTTGTAATCTAACTTGTTTAATTTATGTGACGGGTAGATCGGACGACGCCTTCAGTTGGAACTTCATTCTTTTTCAGATCAGGCTAGATACCTTGCCAAATTGCTTACAGTACTTTGCATACTTATTATATTTCTGTATATTCATTGCATTTCTGTATATTCATTGCATGTGTAGTTTCTTTCAGTCATTACTATATATTAGATATGTTGACACACACATGACACTTAGTATCATGAGAGGACAATCAGTAGGGGTATGGGCTATAACTACTCTGGTAAACCGTAGTAAGTAGCACGCACTATGGTGGTCGTGTCCGATGGTCGCTACCCCCGCGGTATATCGATTGATGGAGTCACGAGGGTCGCTACCCCCGCGGTATGTCGGCTGATGATGTTCTAGACGGGTGTGTGAGTTGTGAGGCTTAGATCGAGTAGCCTACCCTTGCCCATACGCCGAAAAGTTGTCCTCATTTGCATTCATATAGATTGTCTTGTACAGCGTACTTATATATTTTTCGTCTATATTGCATGTTTATTGTATTCAAATTGGCATGCTTCTATGTATCTTGTTACGTCCCTCTGAGGACCTGGTCCCTTTCCAGGTGTAGATGTTCATAACTTTTTGCAGGAGCATGGATCAGGACTTACCACTTATCTCTTTCGAGGAGGTCTTACCTTTGGAGCATCTTTGATTATCTCTAGCGATGGATCTCTTCGCTGATACCTTTATATCATCATCTTATTTATATTGGAGATTTACCCTCCTCTCTTATTTTAGTATTGATATAGTCATTGGTAGTGGATTTGTCTCCACCCGACTATTAGTTTTGGATTATTCAGACTCATTATTCTAGTTTAGTTATTTCCTTTTGTGACTTGTTGTGTGGATGAGATTTAGTATATTTGTGACTTATGACCATATATATACCACATGTGAATTTATATTCATATTACAGCGTACGTGTGTATTATGGTATCCATATATTGGAGTTGCCATATACATACGGCTGGCATGCTTACGTATTCCTGGTCCTACGTATTTTGGGACTGGGGCGTGACAGATGCCAAAACTCACAGTTACTAAGCTTCGCATATAACTGGTACTCTCTTAAACTCCGTAGTACTATCCTGAGGTATTCTTCATGCTCCTCCTCATTACAAGAATACACAAATTTTTTATCGATAAATACTACCACAAATTGGTCTAAGTGTGGCATAAAAATACGGTTCATCAAATCCATGAATACCGCTGGAGCATTAGTCAGTCTGAATGGCATAACTAAGAATTTGTAATGCCCATATCGTGACCTAAATGCTATCTTGGGTATATCCTGTTCCCGGACTCGCACATAATGATATCCTGATCACAAATCTATCTTGGAGAAGACACTTGCTCCGCTTAATTGGTCAAAAAAATCATCAATCCTGGGTAATGGATACTTGTTCTTCACTGTCACCACATTCAATCGCCTATAATTCATGCATAACCGTGTCGATCCATCTTTCTTCTTCACCAATACCACTAGTGCTCTCCACGGTGATCCCCTGGTCTGAATAAACTTCTTTGTCTTCAGTTCTTCCACGTGTCGATATAACTGATCAAGCTATGATTGTGACATTGGGTATACCTTCTGGGATACTGGTTCTGCTCCTGGCATCAACTCTATACAGAACTCTACTTCTCTAACTGGGGATAATCTGAAAAGCTCGTTGGGAGGGACGTCCATGAATTCTCTAACTATTTTGGGTTGGGTCTTCTTCCGTTGCTACTGTTGTGATTCACTTTTTATGCTAGTCTCTGGCTATTCTGCTAAGAACAAACTCTTCTAGACCAGGGACTTTAAACAATACTCTACCCTTATGACAGCCTATTATCGCATGACTGTCTCTCAACCAGTCCATGCCTAAGATAACGTCAAAGTTGTCCATAGGGAACTCGATCAACTTCGCAGGTAATAAATGACCACATATTACGATTGGACATGCTAGGCACACCCTACTAACTCCTACGATCCTATTGTCAGTGAGTATATTCAGCCTCTCTGGAAATGCCTCAAACTTTATCCAATACGTGTCATATATCGTACAGATATAAATGAGTGCGAAGCTCCAGAATCAAATAATGCTATGGGAGAAAAACTTATAACGAAAATGTTACCTGCTACTACGTCGCCTGACGCCATATCTTCTTCCAGAGATAAGGTGAATGCCTGCCCTTGGCCTTGTCCAGCTCCCTGCTGCTGCCTTTCTTAGTGTCATTGTTGCGGTCACTGCTGATCCTGCTGCTACTATTTTCGGTATAATTGAGCCTGCGTTGGTAACGAATGCTGAGCTATAGGCTACACCGCTACTGTTGGTCCTCCTTGTTGTACTGCCCTTGGAGCTGGCAATGTAAAAAACTGTTGTACTGGCCCTCTTGGCCTTTGTATCAATGGATAAGTGGTAACCCTATGATCGGGGCTTCCACACCTCAAGCATAGTCCATTAGCTGTCCGAAAATATCCCGGGTATGGCCTCCTTTGCCACAATACGTACAACTTGTTGGCGCTCTCCGCCGCTGTTGTTATTGCTGCTGTTGATGCCTCGGTTGTTGCTGCCGAGTGGCTGCTATCACTGTCGAGTTCACTGGCCTTATCTGTGTTACGTCATGGATGCGAATATCAGGGGATAGTATTGACGTTCGTGGTACTGGTCCTTCCTCACTGCTCTGCCCATGAGGCATCTTCCGGTCTACTCGTAGGGATGCCATCCTCTGGGAAGTAAGCTCGACCCTCTTGGCCACTATCAACACTGCCTTAAAAGTCTAATAGTCATGCACGTCTACCATGTATAAGATCTCTAAGTGAAGTCCCTGCTGGAACCTCATCGCTCTCTCTAATCTGTTGCTACCATGGTTGGAGCAAACCAACTCAGTCGGAAGAACTCTACCGCGTAGCCATCTACTGTCCTTCCAGCCTACTTGAGGTTAGTGAACCTCTGTTGTAACTCGCACTGAGCCACAATCCCAAAGTACTTCATCCTTAACCTGGTCCTAAAATTATCCCATAAAATAGGATACCTCAACCCTACCTCCATTGTGGCCAACCAATCCCTTGCAAGATCCTGGAGCTGTAAGCGAACTAGGTCAACATGTTCCTCAGCCAAAACTTTACCTTATGCTAGAATGGTCTCAATATCCTGGAGCCAATCATCTGTCGTAATGGCGTCCTCCGTGCCACCAAAATATCTGAGGTTCAGTCTGCAAAACCTAACAGATGCCCCAGAATCTACTCTCCCACCTTGTTCCAGGGCCGTTTGCAACCTTTGGTTCAATAAAACATTTTTCTCTTGTTCTTGACATTGTTGTTCTTGATGTTGTTGCTGCTGAACCACCATCTGATGCTGTTGGAAAGTCAACATTTCCTGGATAATCTCTAGCAAGGCCGGGGTATCTAGTGCTTCCAGTACTGCGAAAGGTACGATAATATTTGGAGCCACCTGCTCTGTCGCATTTATCGTGGGCTCAACTTGGATCCCTGACTGGGGTCCTACAGGACCTCATTCCATTGGAAACTCTGTCTCTCTTATTGCTGCAGCATCTGGGGAAGGGAAAGCCCTAAAGAAGAGCATATGACACATCTAGTATAAGACGAGAATAAAAAAAGAAGCAACCAATATAGAAAATTTTAAGCTGAGTATCGAAGAGGACGAATGCAGAATTTCAAGAAGGATCATGTTTGATTAAGACTTCTATGACCATGATACCCCACAAGTCTGTAGAACTGACCTTCATGGGCCACCACTAAAACCTTGTCATGCCCTAATACTCGAATACGTAGACGGACATGTCCAGCTACCCTGTACAATGTACTATACGTCATACGACGATCACGACTGTAATAAGACAAGGGGGTGCATGCTACTATCAAGTCACTTAGGGTCACACGAACATCTATGTCTCAATCAATCAAACAAGAAAAATAGTAAACATAGAGCATATATGATAAAGCAATAAGGCGTCCCAAACGCTTTCTCAAGATGTTCTGGAGAACTAGCCATTACAAAATGTGTGGGGCCAGTTGAGATATAAGCATACATGACAGTATTACAGCTGCAGCCTGATTTATATACAGTCTAAAAAGAAAGCTAAATGTCCAGACATGCCAGCTAATAAGTGCGGGTGGCTAAAAGTCCGAAAGAGTAAAATATACAATGACGAGCGGGGGATAAGAAAATTCATTCTTTATCCTCAGCGTCCATGTTCCTAGTGTGTGCCATGAGTCTAAGGAAAGTATGTTGGATCCTAGGGTGCTGGCTCAAAATTTGGCCATGCAAAACCAGTGAGGTTAGACCCCAAATAGCAAGTACCACAAAGAAGGTACGAAATGGAGAAACAAAAATCCAAGCAATAGATATATAATATATAGGTTCAGTGTCGTAACTTAGGTCCATGGCATATCCTAGCACAAAGGCCCAACCCTACAACCAAACAAGGACAAGGGTTGAACCATCACACTATGATAGTCCATTTTTTTAGGCTAATAAGAGAATAATACAATCACAACCAAGTCCAATTAATAAAATTGGCCCATCACTTGTACGGCTTGCTATTTGTGGAGTCTGAAGTTATCTCAGAATAATGCATAATAGGTATCCTCAGATCACGCCATTGCTGAACATGAGCTAACCGAGACAATAAATGATTCTACATGCACTTTACTAATTACACCAGTTCCTCGTAGGGCTATTGCTCTAGATCACTGTATTAGCGGTTCTAATGTTCCTTTAGGGAAACAGTATTTCAGTATTATTTATAATAGGTCAGATACTATACACTCCACTAAGGCGGATGATAAACAGTCTCCGTTATGGCCAGCCCACAACGCACTTTGAATGAATCTCTTTGGAAAGGTTCGTTGGCATGATCTTGAGATACCGTTTTCTTCCAATGTTTACTACTACTTTTAGTTGCTTAATTAACCCTATATTGTATTCTAAATCTCAAGATATGGCCACATGAGAAATTTTTTTAAGATGTCGTACAAAGTACGGGAACGCTTGATACGAATCCATGAAAGTTCAGTCTGGATTCACCCGAGCGTATATCCAATATTCAATCAATCAATATCCTAGCCACGATTTGGTACTTGACTGGCATATCAGGCCCGTACTGGGAAAAAGTATATATATATATATATATATATATATATATATATATATATATATATATATATATATATATATATACTATCAGGCGTTTAGGAATTTGGAGGTATTCTCGATGCACAATCCAAATATAAATTACTTAACACGTAACACGGTATGTCGCACCTCAGTGCACATTTAGATCATGTACACTATCAGGCAATAATTGTATCAGTACAGATACGAAAAATTGAGTCAATATTACCAAACTTAACAGTTGGTCACATGAATTCTATCACTTGTATATGTAGCTCATGTTATGCACATGGCTGGTGTAGTCACTTGGCGCATGGTCGAACTATACATATAGCCGGGTCGGGCGCCTAGATGGGTCAGGCACATTGGTGGGTCTAATACTCTCACGATCATCAAGATTACACATATGAATCAAAATTCTAATGGAACATTCAAACCAAATTAATCCAATAAAAATGTGTGCAGGGGGCCGCATGCGTGCATGAAGATCAAGGCCTCATGGTCGATCAGGGCTCATGAGAATCAGGAGCGCATAGAATATGGGGCGCATAGGCAGGCAAGGTTCACTCATCGGGGCAAGTGCTAAGTGACGGGCACTAAATATAAGTCAGAGAAGTGACTGGTGTGACTTGATGTGACAAGCCAAAAAGTGTGTCAGAAGAAAAGACAAAAGCACATAAAGTCATGCAGAGTCATAAAAGTCGTGCAGAGCCATACGCCCAAAAAGAAGAGACGCATGGTTTGTGGCCGCATAGCCTTCTGGCCGTATGGACTCTGGGCGCATGTATGCCAGTATTCTCTTTAGCATGCTTAACTCTTAATGATTCTCTAGTTCTCTTTTATCCTGTTATTTTAGTTAATTCTTGTTATTTTCTTAACCTGACATTCTTGATATTGATCTTGATTTCCTGACGTAATCTAGTAATTGTACATTATAATTGAACTCCTGAATCTTGACATAAAACTGATACTGTATTAATAATCATGATCCTGTATTGATAATTATGCCTGATCCTGATACTCCTAATAGTGGCTTGACGTAGCGCACTCCTGACTTGAGAATTCTTGTAACTGTCCTTATCCAGGCTATTAGTAGAACATTTATTGTATGACCTGTATCTCTGTGGTTGATTTTGATTATGCTTGTCAAGTTACTGTCTTGTCCTGTATCATGTCTAAGGCAAATTTCTGAGTGCCACAGTCAAAAATTCTTAATAACTTGTCTAGGTTAATAACTAGAATGAATGAATTAGAAGCATCTAGAGAGATTCATGGCTATATATAATTCCGGTATCCCAGTGACACCTGATGGATTTGGAGCTCTCTGTCGAGAGGGGCACACTTCCAGCTCGCCTTCGAGCGTTATATTTTTTCTAGAAAAAGACTATTATACCTGATTTATTTTACTATGTATCTTGACGTTTTGTAAACACCCAGATTTTTCAAAAATTAAAAATAAAATTTCGAGAATTTTCTGTGATTTTTAACTAATTAAAATAAATATTTTCTGTTATTAAATAATTTTTGTTATTTTATTAAATATTAAAATATTCTAAAAATAATATTTTTGGGTGTAAAATAAATAAATAGACATACTGTAATTTTTCTGGAATTTATTGGACCCCAGAACTATTTTTAAAGACCTAAAAAAAACTAAGTTTTTAAATAAACCAAAACAACCCAGTTGAACCGAACCGGTTTAAATCCTAAATAAACTGAACCAGACCAACCCTGAACCCAACCCAAACCGTAGTGGGTCGGATTCGGACCCGCATCCAAACCCGACCCGAACCCGACAACCCTAAGATACAGTAACCCCCAATTCCCCCGATCCCCGCCGACCCATTGTCTTCCCCGGCCGTTCCCCGCTGCTCGGACTCCCACAACCGCCGCCTCTTCCCCTCCCCGACCGACAACCTTCCACAACCGCCGCCTGTCGATCTCCCCGACCGCCCTATATGAACCCTGGCCCCTTCACTGAAGTCGACCACCGCCGAGCCCTGCCTCCGCACCACCATTTCCCCGCCTCCCCGAGCTCCTTCAGCCTCCGCCGCTCCGGTGACAAGACCCAGTAGCTCCACCGCAGCCCGATGAATCCTGACTCCTCGACCACCCGAGTCTCAGGCGAACCCCGATCTACCCCGAGCTCCCCTCCGCCGTGACCTTAACCTCCAACGATGAATCTCTCCAGTGACGCCAGCTCCGGCGACCTCACCGAGCAGCCTAGCAGCCACCGCAGCTTAGCAGCCACCGCAGCTCCGCCGCCAGCGAGCTCCGTCACCCCGCAGTCGTCGCACCGTCCTGTCACAAACAACATACGTCATCGAGGTAACCATCTTCCCGCGCGCGTAACTCCCTGTCCGAAGATCCGTATCTCGTTCTGTCGAATTCTACGAGTAGACTGCGTGACCCCCTCGAAACCCGTACAAATAGTTTAGGGTATCGCGTCCTGTGTTGGTCGCAAATCGTGACGCAAAAACAAAAAAAATGACTCCTATTTCTGAAAATTCAGAAACTGGTCCGAACTCTCCGGTTCATGACCAATTTGCGTGCAACCTGTTAACTAATTCTAAAAATTACCTAAAAATTAATTTAGACCGTATAACCGAGATTAAAACCATGTTTTTAGTTTATTTTATTGAGCTATAATTTGCATGTTATTCGAGGGTGAAAATGACCAAAAACTTGGTATTTAAAATCCTAAATTTTTAGGAACTGGGTGCGCCTCGCTAAACGAGGCAACTTGGTCGTGTACGAATTATACCGAAAGGTGCGCACCGTCAATACGGACGTGTGGAATTTTGTGAAAGTTGATTTGGATGTACGTGCACACCGGAATCAACGCGTATCCGTCGACAACGTCCCGTATCGGCCCTGTTTTGAAACTCGTTGTAACTTCGTGTGTGCTCATTGTTTCGAAACGAAACTTACGCTATCGGACTCGTAGCGATATGCTGGTCCTGTGACCCAAGTTTGGTTTGATTATGAGAATATTGACAAAATCCCGTATCGTGGGCCCCACGGCTCCACTTGACGGGCAATTTTGTGTTCGTCTTATCGGAATCCAGTTCTGGACATTCCGTTGGGTTCTTATCGCCGTTTTGGACTTGTAGACACTAAGTTTGACGAATTTGGAGAACTTTGTCTCTGACACGTTTTTCGGTGCGAAGTGGGCCACAAGTGGACCCCACTTTGACCATAAACGGTCAATTTTGCCCCTGTGTCCAAATTGGACTTATGGACAGGCAATTCTAGCTATTTGATTTTTTGAACAAGATGGTAGTGTTTATTTTAGCAACCGGAGGAGTACTTGAAGATCCCGCTGATACCAGAGCAACTGTTGGAAACCAAATCCCAGGCAAGTGTACCTTGCCATACTTGCAGTAAATTATTTTATATTATTCTCTTGATCTATTCTGAGTTATATATGTTCAACCTAGGACCGTGTGACATTGCTTAACGTTCGAATAATATTCGGGTGTCAATGCCGTACGCGGAGTTGTGTAACGTCACATAGAGATTGATATCGCGACCCTATATATTTTCGTGCTTGCATTATCAAGTACGTCATACGACAGGACACCTGACACTGTTCATGAGACATAATCTTTCTGAGTTATTCATGGTGATTCTGTATAGGCTTACATGATTCGTGACATAAATTTTTATATGCATAGCTATCATTATGGCTCGCTGCATTAGTTAGAGATCATGATCTTGCGTGACATGGACATGAGACGTCGTGGACATGAGACGTGTGATTACATTGGGTGGGAAGAGTTTTACCATACTAAAGGCTGATTATATATATATATATATATATATATATATTAAATTATTGGAGGTGCCTTATACTCTGACACAGAGCTTTGGCACATTTACTAGCCCTTCGAGAAAATGCTGCTATGGGTCTCCCCGACGCAGAGCCTATAGTAGTTTCAGCCTGAGTATGAATAATGCTCTCACTTGAATATCACATAGCTGGTTACTTATTATGCCCTGTTGATTCATTTATTACTGTACTGTATTTATTTGGCTTGAGTTATTTTTGTACCTTGTTATGTCCCCTGAGGACCTGGAATTCGGATTATGTCCCTAGGTTTAGCAGAGGAGATCTACCCCGAGGTGTACGGGACATGAGCAGACATTAGAGCAGTACCAGAACCCGAGGACGAGGTGATCGCCGAGGATTTCTCCTGAGTATCTGGTTTATTATACTCAGTTATTTCTATTGTTGACTCTTATTTCCTGTTTATTGAACTGCTATATCAAACTCATTATCGGGTTATTCCCCGAGACTTTTTATTGAGATTTGTTGGATATATTTGATCTTGATTATTTTGACATTTATTTTATGATTATCTGCTATGGATAAGATTAGTATCATAGACCTTTATAGTTGTTTTACAGCTTAAGTACACCCTGATGGGTCCATTAAATTGGGTTTGCCCATTGGAGTGTGCTGCTGGCCATTGCCACGTGGCTAGTCCCTCGGTATTTTGGGACTGGGGCGTGATACGTTTGGATAACCTGGATAGTCGGCAGGGCATGTGGCTATAAGAAATCTCAAACTGCATGTGTTAGTAACTAGGACTGTGATTATCCTAGATAGTTAATGATATCAAGCCGTAGGGCATGATTGGCCGTGATTGCTTGATTTCCAGTCTAGTCTAGTCCCGTCCTGGTTTATTTTTAATAACTGATCCTGAGAACAATAATTGAAGCGTGACTCCAGATATCCCTGTTTAATACTCCATAGCATGTTTAACTGTTATTTTTACCTGTTGCACTTATTTATATATTTTTTGTACTATTTTTTATTGATTTGTCTGCATGCTGGTTTTAGTTCCTAAGTTTGGCTCCCATGTGATACTTGCTGGGGTTTGACCCCACTGGTTTTGTATGACCATATTTTGGACCAGGGCCGCAAGATCTCTCATATTTTCTACCTCAAGATGGTGAACACGAGGAGCACCCAAGGACATGAGTGGGTTTCTTCTTCATCACCCACCTGATCTTGCACATTATTCTTTTGAGGCGTTTAGCCATCGAGCACATATTTAGCTCATGTTTTGGAACTTGACATTTTATTCTGCGGGCCTACATGTAAAGTATATTCTAGACTACAACTAGAGTTGATCATGTAACATAGTACTCTTACTAGTTCTTCATTTTATAACTAGCTTCATGATCATCTGTGTATGTATAGTTTGAGACACCTTACTATTATATGTTTGGTGATCATACATCTTGTAACTTATTGCTTGCTTAAGATTGAGACACCTAGGATTCTTGACCCAGTATTACGTGATGGATTGTAGAGTAAACCCTCACATGTCTAGACAGTCGTGACCATATCTCAGGGTATGAAGTACCCTGGTTTACGTAGCTGGCTTTGTCTGCCCCCGTTCTCTAGTATTCTGGTTCTGGGGCATGACATCAGCTTTGGGGAGTGGCTTGAATTATTTTGAGACATCGAAGTATTGTTGGGGCACGCAGAAGCTCTTCTTCCATTGGAGACATCTTCTGTTATAAAAGGGCATAATGTATGGAATAGTGTAATTCAGTTGTATCAATGAGATTGTAATCAAGACGACAAATATCAATATAAGCTAATTGGCCAAGTATCAGTTGTATTTGAGATCTTTTGAAATCTTTTGTAACCCATATACTCAATTATCATTATTAGTAAAGAGAAGTATTTTATTATATTCATTGTGAGTTCAATTTGTTTACTTAATTACGCTTCGATATCATTGTTTCTGAGATATAACATGCCTTGTCTATCTTCTTGCCTTATACAAGTGCAATATAGGATTGTACGATATCACGTTTATGGCTACTTTCGGTTTTTTTGAATCGGGGCATGACATCCAATACCTCAACATCTTCAGTGTGCAACAGTACATACTGCAAGCCTAGTACATGCTCTTCGAACTTCTCTCAATCCATGCCACCCCCTCCTTCTATAAAACAACAGAACAACCTACTGTAGAAGCATGAAAAATATGCTGCAGAGCTATATGCAGTATTTCAGTGCTGTGTGGCATAAAATATAACTTCAAAGCCATCGGCGTACAACAGAGCTTTCTCGCTAAGTACAGCGTAAAATATAAGCTCAAGGACAATCCGCGTAATACAGTATTTCCAGGCTGCTTCAGCGTAAAAAGGGTATTATATCGCCTTTATGGCGTAAAACTCATCCGTTTTTAATGCAGCATGGAAGTGTACGAGGAACGCTTCGTATTCCTCGAATGAATCTGTCAGATCATGCAGTGAACCTGACTCATGACCAAGAGTACTGCACGACTATCCAGACGACGGCTGTAATGATGGTACGACACAGAGACCCAAATCGTCGTTTAGTGGCGTTTCTCTGATACAAAGTGCTTTTACGCATACAAGGGAATACGCTGCCTAGTTTTACACAGGCAGATGTGAGATTTTACGCTCAGCAGAAGACAAAACGAACTGCCACGTCAAAAGCTTCTCTTCGTACATAGCTCGAGGCACGTCGTTGCATTTAATGCTCAGAATTGTACAGAGCTCGAGATACGTCTCTGCATTTAATGCTCAGAATGGTGGCAGATCTCTGCATTAAATGCAAGGGATTTGATTATATCTCCAAAGACTGGGCAAGCCATAATTACGGCTAATACGTCTACATTATCACTCCTGCAAATTACGCCATCAGGCTATTTTCAGCTATAAGGAGCACGCTGTACGCTATCTCCTTGGAATACGCCACCGGGCTATTTTCAGCTAGAAGGAGCACGCTGTACGCTATCTTCTTGAAATACGCCAACTCGGGCTATATTTGTATTGGTGCATGATAAGGCTATTCGGTCCAGAATACGTTCAAGGCCTCAGTCAAGGAAGGAGGATCAGCTATCTTTTACGCTAGCCACCTACCCACGCAGCATCAGGCTTCTACGCCTACAAGGCTTCTATGCCTATTTGGCTTCTAAGCCGACTCGACAACCACTTGGCTTCTACGCCTACCTGGCCTCTATGCCAGTTTGACAACTATTTGGCTTTTACGCCATGGTGACAGTTATTGGCTTCTACGCCAACCTTTTCTACGTAAGGGGCAGTTACCTACGTGGCTTGCACGTCGTGATCTTCACAGCAGTTATACCCATTATCTCCTAATGGGACACGCGTCACACGCTTATGCAGAAGATCATCTATACGTGGGTAGCAATTATTATAACTGCCGCATAAAAAGTGTCATACTCTCCACTATCCGGCTTCTACGCCGACTGGACGGTTACTGTCACTAAAACCCTATAAAAAGAGACCTCTATTGACAGAGGTCCAGGGTCGAAGGGTTGAAAATTCCAAGGTCGGAAAGAGTTAAAAGAAATCGAAGAACAGAGAGAGAAGAGCTCAAACAGAGAGTAGTGATCAACGATTTTAGCATCGAGCATCCACTCCCTCTTGCAATCTTTGAAGCATCTCCTTCTTCTACAACACTTCTTCATCATCGTGTGGTCCAAGGGATAAAGTGATCGACTGCAGATCAGACTCCTATAGCAATATTTACCCAGATTAAAAAATTGTACTTAACATCCTCGTATAGGATTAATAGTACTTATTGTTTGTAAACCTAAGAAAGGGTTTTGTATAAACCTAGTTTTATTTCTTCTATTTATTATCAAACACAAGATGACGACTCTGCTGGGGACCTCTTTCTCATCTGACGAGAAAGCAATTGCTCAACACTATTCAGTATCAGTAGGATCCATGAAGAAGACCTTGGTCGTCCAGTTCGACCAGTCTGCCTACGAATTTATGCTTCGAGCAGGGGGTAGCTCTCACTCTCTCTCTGTCCAAGACAACAGGAAGCTGCGTAAGGTCTGGATGCCCAGGATATCCCCTACCATTCGTTCCGACTCTCTGGTTTCTCCGACCAACCGGGTTGTAGCTGCGCAACCTTCGTGCTCCGCGCATAAAGCTCTGTCTCTCGTTTGTGACGTGGCAGATGAAAGTTCTGACAATGCCTCAGAGCTAGTCCAGAAGTCTACTTCGCGCTCTGCGCGTAAAACTCTGTCTCCCGTCTGTGACATGGCAGACGAAACTTCTGATTATGCCTCAGTGCTAGTCCAGAAGTCTACTCCGCGCTCTGTGCGTAAAATTCAGTCTCCCGTTTGTGACGTGGCAGACAACATTTTTGATAATGCCTCAGCGCCAAATCAGAAATTTTAAACGCGCTCTGCACGTAAGAATGCATCTGCCCTCCGCAGAAAAGCAGATGGTCCCTGCACTCTACGCAAGGGAAAACAAGTGGCGGACTGCTCAACTTCTCGGCTTTTACGCCAGCAAGGGAAGAATCTGCCCACTCTCCAGATTACGCGAGAAGCGGATGGCCGATTGAGGACTTCTTCCGTTTTACGCCAGCTTGAGCTGAGTTCCAAATTACGCCAGGCGAAGTCCCACAGTGTAAAGAAGGCTCAGTTTGCGGAAAGGCACACTCCTCGGGAATTATCTGCTACTCAGATGGCTAACCTGTTGTATACGGGTGGCAAGGGAAAAGTTATGGTTCCCAATATCCGCATGCCAACTGATATGAACAGGAGGAACAAGTCTTCTTCTTCTTCTTCTGCAAATCCTCCTGACTTGCGTGAGTATCTGATCCAAAAACGCAAGGATAGAGGATCCTCCAGCATGTCTATTACGCCTCCTAGGGAGCACTATTGTAATAGTCATAGGATTGTAGTTAATTATTGCTGTTCTGAAGCAAAACGGTCAGTTTTTGACCGATTGAACTACTCTCTGTCTTTTCAGGAAGTAGAGCCCGCACATGTATCAGTGAACATGGCTTCACATGTTCCTAGAGGAAGGTCGAATTCAAGACGTCATCCCTCTAGAACTCCAAGCCAAAGGAGATTCGACAGACTCCTTAAGAACACTGAAGCTGGGGTGTTCCGAAACACCCGTTCGAGGTCACGACAACCGACTTCGTACTCTTCTAATTCCGATACTGGGGGTCGCCAGTTTCCCGAATCAGATGCTGAAAGTATAGAGTCAACTTTTACAGAGACCTATACTAACCCTTCAATGACACTCAGGGAAATGGGAGTCTATGCCATTGGAGATGAGCACGAGGAAGCTTCCCCGTCAGGAAGCACTGAGCAACGCATTGCTGTACTGGAGACATCTCTGAAGGAGATACAGTCCATGATGGAGAATATGTATCAGATGATGCTGACTCAACACACAGCTGCTATGGATCAAGCATCGGTCCCTCCAACTCAGATACGTGTGGGGGTGGACTTCCAACGCGAATCAGGATCCTGCTCTAGATCAAGAGTCAGCAGCTCCCCCACTTCCTAATTCGGAGAATGTACTGCCTACTGTTGGAGTTGCAGTACAACCGATCCCTCATCATTCCGTGATCCTACTACCGGCTGAAGATCCAATGCAGGCAGTGCGGAATTGAAAGCCCAATTTGATGCCTTGAAGCACAAAGATCAGCTCAAGAAATTGGGAATCAACCAACCGTACCCAGCTATCTGGGACGAGGTCCCTTTCCCTCCTAAATACAAACCACAGACTATGGCTTTGTTTGAGGGAAAAATATCACCAAGCCAGTACATGAACTACTTCAATATGATGACGGTGTTATTACAAGGGAATGACGCCCTCCTTACTTGAGTGTTCAAGGGCTGTCTCTCGGGAGTGGCTTATCAGTGGTATCGTAGTCTTGCGGACAACTGCATTACTTTCTTTAAAGATTTCAAGACTTAATTCTTCGCGCGATTCTACGAAGGAGGGATGGACATGTCTATGTCCTCTCTCATCGAAGTGAAGCAGAAGGAAAAAAAGAACGTTCACACTTTCATCGAACGTTTTCGTCAAGCCACTTTGCAAATGCCTCCCGGAGTTCCAGACTCGGCATTGGTGGACATTTGCAGGAAGAACCTTCTTCCGGTGATCTCGGTGTTCACAAGTCCATATCAGTTCCATGATTGGCCCTCGTTCATTATCTCAGCGGTAGCAGCTGAGGACAATAGTCGGAAGGCGCGTGATAATGGCATCATGATCTCTGCCTCCGATAGAGGCAAAATGTCATCTTCCAACAGCGACCATCCCCGTGGTTCCAAAGGAAAAGAAGATCTGGTGATCAATACGTCCAGGCAAAAGACTGCGGCTACCACACAGACGAAACCTGGGACTTCCAAGCCCATTGAAGTGTACTCTTTCGGCGACGACGATATTCCGAGCATATTCGAGTGTCTCGTCAAAAGCGACAAGATTATCCTCCCTGAGGTAAAGCGGCCTAATAAAGTCGGCAGTACTAATAACCCCAAGTACTACATCTTCCATAGATACATACACCACCCTATAAAGGCGTGTTATGTACTGAAGAGGAAGATCCAGGAGCTGATCGATGCTAAGGCCATCACTCTGCGCAACAGCGAGAATACGGTCACAACCAATATGATCTCTCTGCAATTTGGCAATCTGCCTCCCCAAGAAGTCCCGTATGGTGTTATACCTATTTCCCGGACAACGATGAACATCATTAATCTCCCTCCAGGTAGGGATCAAAATTATGACCTGGTACCCCTAACTACCCAGCGGGGCGTGATTATGTGGGTTCATCCAGATCTGGTGCCAGAAATCGAGGAAGAGACTCAAGCTGTTAAGGCTAAGTCTAAGAAGAACTCAAAACGTAAACCATGTCACATGGTTACGGTACACTCGACATCAGAAGATGAGGTTTTGGCTACTGGAACCCGTTTAGGGAAAGCTTACCTCAAGGACTATGGAGCAAGTCAGGAAGATGCATCAACAGATATTCCAGCTGCCAAGCTTTCAGAACCAGAACCTGCCATATCAGAGGCCGGTCCTTCGAGACCAACTTCGGTGGACAAGAAAAAGCAAAAAGAAGTGCGCTTCGATAAACCTTTGAAGAATATTCAAAGCAAAGGTTTAGAGAAGCCGTATAACTTTGTTATCCTGGCCCAGTTGGCTCATACACCAGCCAGATTGTCCATTTTTGAATTACTCAGGCTTTCTAAAGACACTCGTCAAGCCTTGAGTGAAGCATTAATGCAGGCGGATGCGTACTTGACCCAGCTCAAGTCCCCTGATGAAGAACCTGTGGCATGCCCTCAATGCCATAGTGTGATGGAGGTGGTCCCGAATATCACTTTCACTCAAGATGACATGCTGTTAAAATATAACAGGCATGACAGACCCCTCTATTACACCGGATACGTCGGTTCCATGGAGGTTGATCGGATTCACATAGATCCGGGATCATCGATCAGCATCATTTCTCATAGTCTGCTCAGACCGCTGAGGATTTCTACCGGCGAATTGGCTTATACCACCACTACAATCATGGGTTTCAACGCCAGAAAGAGTAAGCCGTTGGGGAAGATTCGTCTGAGGATCCAGATTGGCGACCTCAGATCAGTGGCTATATGTTATGTCATTGATTCAGAGGTGTCCTATAACATTCTGCTGGGCAGACCTTGGATCCACGACCACAACATCGTTCCTTCGACTCTACATCAATGCTTTAAATATGTAGATGCCCAAGGAACAGTACAAACGGAGTTTTCTAACCTTAACCCGTTTAAAGGAGTAGAATCCTATTACTCTGATGCCATGTTGTACACTCAAGAATACATGGAGGAGGTGTCAGGCGAGACAGAAAAGGAATCCCACCGGGAGCCATAAGAACCCTCTGCCAAGCAATCTCTGTCAATCAAGGTGAAAGGGCGAACTACTCGTCCGAAAGCCATGGAGCCCATGGCTATCCACCTGAACAAAACCATGTCAGGAAAATGAGGTGATCCTCTAGTGATCACTTTGAACCAGAAGCCTCCACCCTTGGTCATCAACCTTCGGCACAACAAGCAGCCGATTGATGTAAATACAACCAGGAACGTGGTTTCTGACGATAATAAAGATCCTCTTTTCCAGTATATTGACGCTCAAATTCCAAATCAGGAATCCTCTCTCCATGACGATATAGAACCTATAGCACAAAAATTCTTGGAAGCTATAGATTCTTATCATCCATTTGTGTGGGAAGTAGCGTCATCATCTAATGTCATTACGATATATGGACCATATGAGGATTCCATCTTTATTGTCCTGCCTATTTGCAACAGTCAGCGTTCAATAGTCTTCGGTCGCATGCGCAATGAACCGACTGTACAAGAAGATTCTCCCGATGACGATGCTGGTAAAATACAGGTTCACAGACTTTGAAGATCATGCAAAGTATGGGTTATGACTTAAAACTGGAACCAGGCCTCAACTACGGGAAAGGCAGACGAATGCCGTTGCACGGTGATCCCTACTGTTAACGAACTCGTTTTGGGTTAGGGTATACCACCTCCCTTGCAACTTCTGAGTCAAATGAGGATATCTTTTTCTCTTTTCAAAATGGCTTGTCGCCCTTCGGCTCATATGATGCTCTTGAACGAGCATTATCAGTAAATACGTATTGGCAGATTCCTTCGAAGCAGACGAACAAGAATCTAAACCGTTTGAGAATAACTCTTAGGCTCAGCAAATGGATACACAGTAGGAACTCCGGTTCGAGCAGAGAGAACCTCCCACTGAAGATAAAGTTATCCAGATTAATGTTGGGGATAAACTTTCGCCAAAGCCGATATTTATCAGTAATAATCTTTCCGAAGTGTCACGACCCGCACCCGAAATTAGGGCACGAGTACGCGGGTACGTCCAGCCTACGTCGCAGCATCGGCGGTAGAACGCTGTCAAGGTCTTGAGACTATCTAGCCAATCTCACACAAGCATCCAATCTCCATAAGGAGGCATGGATGACACAAATAAAATGAAAACATACTCAATTACAGGATTACAGCACGATAAGATAGCGAACAAAAATTAAATACAACACAAGTCTAAAGTAATAATCAAACTCAACAATATCCAAGTCTCATCAAAATGCCGGAGACAAATTCGGTACCAATTAGTCTACTAAAAGAACAAATCAGAAAACTAGTGATTCCGGCTAGACCTCCCGGAATCACAACTAAACTATCAAGTCCAAATTTGCAGCTACTCACCATATGGTCCATAAAGTGTCGGACAGCGGTCCTCTAAGGCATGGTCTGGAAAAATATTTCCAGTCAGAAAGAAGCAAAGTACAAATCTCAAATAATAGTTTCATTTAATTGATAAGGACTATAAAGCAATAAATATGTGATGCTAGCTACTGAGAAGACAGTGAAATAAATGCAATGGCAATTAAAGAGAGACAGGCAATATAAAAAGACAGGCAATAGGCAATATGATATAGTCAGTGCATGTATGAGAATGAAAAGAATAATGGTACAGTATCATATATGGGTGATGTAGTATATGATTTAAAATAGGAAACTATAATCTATTCTATGTGTTTGAAATAGTAGTTTCGAAATGTGATCGGCTTGGGAACATGTACGATAGCTATAGGGCCTGGCTAATCATGAGTGAAGAGCATGATTAACACTTACATTGTTCTACACTACAATAAGAGGTTATGATCACATTTCTTACTAACTACTTCTCCGCCCCCAACTAGTACTGTGGATCCAACCATGACACGTCACGATACACGAGCAAGTCCAATCTATCATGTACGATGTCTAATATATATGTCGTGTACAATGTCAACGATAATCAATGTAACATCTCATGACTGCAGATCCAAGCTATACTAGTCCGTGTAGCACAGTGTCAAGGATTCAGATGTAACATTTCATGGTTATTGAACTTATAGAAATTATCAAGGAATTGGAAATTATCAGAGAATGTACTTGCCTTGGGTCCTTAGCTGGTAATTATTGATGTCCTGTCCCAGAATATCCCCTGGGTGAAGCAACAGTCCTAAAAACATATAATAACAATACAATATTTGTAATCAGAAGCTATACTAACACACAACAATACTAACTCAGGGGCTATGCCAGGTAGGCTACTGGTCAACTAGGGTCATCTAGCAGACATACATCTAAAACACATTATATAATTAACCAACATTAATACCTACCATATATATATATATCCTTTAATTTCATGTATAATATATATATTAGTTAAACAATGTATGTTTACCATGTTTATTAATTTAAAAATATACTAGGTGTATATACAATAAATATATACATATATAAATTTTATATATTGAAAAATATATTAAGTATACCAATAATACATATAGTAGAACACGTATTTATATATACCAATCATATATATATATTGAAAATATATTAAATGTATGTACAATATATGTATATATATATATATATACATTTATACTAATTATACACATTTGAAAATATACTAAGTATATATATATATACAAAATATATATACATACACCAAACATTATATATTTTTATACCAAAATACCTACATATATGAAATACACATACTATACACCAAAATACGTTTATACACATATATATACTAATAAAACATTTCATATATCATATATATATATATATATATATATATATATATATATATATATATATATATATATATATATATATATATATATATATATATATATATATATATATATATATATATATATATATATATATATATACATTAATACATACATATACTAAAGTATATATATATATACTATACTTATAAATGTTTAACATTTAATTAAAAATAAAAATATACATGTACATATATTAAATTATACATTACCAATTTTCTTTATATACTATACATATTCATGTATTTAAAGCATTAATTAAATAATACTATTTATATACATATATATCTACACATTAACTAACATATACTAATACATATACAAAATATATATGTACTATACATATATATTTATACCAAAATAATAACTATACTATATACATGTATATTAATATACACATACACACAGATATACGTTTATGCACTTTCATAATCACATATTTATACACAATAATTAAATAACTATTATACATATACATATATTATATATATACCCATACGTATACACGTATGTATATATATATATATATATATATATATATATATATATATATATATATATATATATAAGAAGAGGGAAGGGGAGAGAAGAGGAGAAACTCACAGAGAGTTGGACTGGTCGGAAAATGGCCGGGGCTCGTATCTGGTGGGGTGGTGGTGACGGAATGGGAGCAGCGGGGTAGAGTTTGGCCGGCCGGAGGGGTGAACACAGGGAGTCGGGGAGCACAGGGAGGAATGAGGGTGGTTAACCGCCGGGTGGGGAGTTAGCAGCAGGGAGGCATGGGGAAGTAGCAGCGGCCGCCGGAGGATCGGGGCTGGCTGCCAGCCCGCCGGAGGTGCAGAGGCCCGCCGAGTGCACAGCAGGGAAATGGTCGGGTTGGAGGATGCGGATGGAGGTGGTGGTGGTCCAGCGGAAGTCGGGGTCTCGGTTGGGTCGGGGAGCTCGACCGGAGGGCTAAAATGGCCGGAGTTGCAGCCAGCGGAGGGAGGAGCTTCGGGTGAGCAGTGGTGGTTCGGGCGGCGGCTTGGAGAATCCGACAGGCAGGGCTTCAGGGAGATACGGGTCGGCCTGGCCGGGTGGCCGGGAACATAGCCTGAGGGGGATGGGTGAACAGTAGCTTTCAGTTTCCCCCCTTTTAAATTTGAATTTTAAAAATTAATGAAGAAAGGAAGAAGAAGAAAAAAAAGGAGAAGAAGAGAAGAAGAAAGGAAGAAGGAGAAGAGGGATTTGTTCATATGTTGGAGAGGAAATGTGGGGGCTTGTGAGGAGGTGGGGAAACCTAGGTTTTCTAGGGATTATGGTTGATGTGACATGATATTAAATAAGGGAGAGAGGGTGTTGATGGAGGGTGAGGATGCACTCCTTGAATGGGTGGTCTAGATTGGTCATAAAAGAATTTTCATGTGGGAATGAGGGTGAGAGGCTAATTAAATATTAAGGATTCCTCATTGGTTTTAACAAATGGGTGTTGACACCAAAAATGCCAATTTGCAAATTAGCCCCCTTAAATTTGGGTATTTGTACAGACGCATAAAATGACTAAAATTTGGCGGACGATTCGGTGTCCGGTATTTTGTAGGGTCAGGGGGCGCTGTAAGTTTGGTATGGGCTCAAATAGCAGGCACTAGAATTAAATTGGGATTTCAGAATTGGTTTAAATAGTATCCTCAATTTAATTAGAATGAAATACAAGTTGTGTTCTAAAATTAATTAGAAGTACATGGGGCCAAAATCAGGTCAGGTCATCAATACCAATAATGAAGTAGACTCAGAACAGGATATTACCCTAATTTGGGCCGCACAAAAAATAGGTCAAGATTGTCTCCAATTTCGATTGGAACGCACAACGATACAAAATAGGAATTTTATAAATAACGTCCGCGACGATTTTTGTGCGGCTAGAAATAATGTACAGAGAGCATAATTATGAGTTGCAAAAATAGCAGAATGGAAGGCGGGCATGTCTAGGACAAGATGGTGAAATTTGTTGGGAGGCAAAAGCTAGGGTAGTGCTCCAAATATCGAAGCGAAGGCAATGCGCAAAAATATTAAATAAAATACGGTAATTAATTACAAACTCCAAGAATTAAATTCTAACTAAATAATTAAATACAAAAATTCCATAATTCCGACAGGTGTTCATCTACTAGGCTTCTAGGTCAAGTCTACTAGCTTAAAAATTAATAAACACTGCATATAATACTATATTTAATTACATATCACATAATTATTTAAATTAAATATACTATCATGCAATTATTTAATTGTAACTATAATAATATTAAATATTATAAAAAGTCAAAAATACCCCTGTTTCCGGAACGTGGTAGTGACATGAAGAAGAAAGGAAAGAAATAATCCAGCTGATAAGAGAATATATCGACGTCTTTGCGTGGAATTATGAGGATATGCCCGGTCTTGATACAAATGTGGCTACTCATAAGCTCAATATATTACCCAATTCGAAGCCTGTGAAGCAACATCAACGCCGGTTCCGTCCGGATATGATGGACGCCATTGAAGCTAAAATCAAGAATTTGATAGCCTGCGGCTTCATCCGGGAAGAACGATATCCCGACTGGGTCGCCAATGTTGTCCCGGTCATGAAGAAAAATTGGAAAGTACGGGTCTGCATAGATTATCGAGATCTGAATGTGGCTTGCCCCAAGGATGAGTTTCCTTTTCCCATTACAGACGTCATGATCGATAATACTTACGGATTTGAACGCATGTCTTTAATGGACGGATTTTCAGGATATAATCAGATCAAGATGCATCCTGAAGACGAGAAGCATACTACCTTCCGGACACCATTGGGGGTATATTGCTATACGGTCATGCCCTTCGGATTGAAAAACGCCGGAGCTACGTACCAACGAGCTATGAGTAACATATTCCATGAGCATTTACGCAAAACAGTAGAATGTTACGTAGACGATATAGCTGTCAAAAGTCACCACAAGGATAATCACATCCAAGACCTGAAGACAGTATTTGAGTTGATGCGCCAACATCAACTCAAAATGAATCCTACAAAGTCCTTTCTGGGTGTATGTAGTGGCAAATTCCTGGGATTTATCATTACCGCTAAAGGCATTCAAGTGGACCCTGATAAAGTCAAGGCCATCTTAGAAATATGACCACCCCGTAATCTGAGGGAACTCAGGGGATTTCAGGATCGTTTGGCTTATATCCGAAGATTCATATCCAACCTCTCTGGGAGATGTCAACCTTTTACTCGTCTCATGAAGAAAGGTGTATCCTTCGTATGGGATGAAGCCTGTCAGCAAGCGTTTAATGATATCAAACACTATCTCACTAATCCTCCAGTTCTGCTGCCTCCCATCATAGGAAGACCATTCTTGCTGTATGTTCGAGCAATGGATCATTCTCTGGGAGCTCTCCTCGCACAGAAGAACGATGAAGGTCATGAACAGGCTATCTACTATTTAAGCAGGATGATGGTCGGAGCTGAGCACCGGTATAATCCAGTGGAAAAAGAATGCTTGGCCCTAATGTTAGCTATTCAGAAAATGCGATACTATGTCACAGGCCAGACTATTCATATCATTTCCAGGATCAATCCTCTTCGGGTATTGATGAACAAGCCAAGTGTTCTTAATTCCCGACTCGCGACTTGGGCGATATTATTAACACCGTATGACATGGTGTACGTCCCTCAGAAGTCCATCAAAGGCCAAGCGTTGGCTGATTTCCTAGCTGCTAATCCGATCCCAGAGACCTCCAAATTATACGAGGACATTCCCGAAGAAGTTGTAGAATGTAATTCCACAATGAAAAGTGATACATGGCAACTATTCTTCGATGGTGCCTCCAGGACTGGTCCCAGGGAAAATATGGTTTCAGGAGTAGGAATTGTTCTGGTCACTCCTGATAAACTCGTCATCTATCGAGCATATTCTCTTAGCTAGCCCTGTTCTAATAATGTGGCGGAGTATAACGCTCTACTAATCGGGCTCCAAATCGCTAAAGAATTGGACGTCGAATCTCTGGAAGCTTTCAGTGATTCTCTGCTGATCGTTAATCAAGTCAGAGGAATATATGAAGTCCGGAATCCAGACCTCATCCCTTATCACCAAGCAACGATCGAAATAGCCATATCTTTCAAAGGGTTCTTCCTAGAACATGTGCATCGATCTCAGAATCTGGAAGCTGATGCCCTAGCCAGTCTAGCTGCAGATTTAGCTATTCCTATAAGAAGGCAAAATTCGGTGATCCTTCTTAACAGAGATTTATTCTGTGTGAAAAATAACTTTCACATAGAACATAGCTACGCTGTGAACACAGATCTTCCAAAGAGAGACTGGAGAAGTCCCTTTATAGATTTCGTAGCATACAAAATCTTGTCGGAAGACCCCAAAGAAGCAGTATCCGTCAAAAGACGATCATTACGCTTCTATTTCGATGCGTCTTCACAATGCTTATCGCCGGACTTATGACGGACTATTATTACGATGTCTCTCTGGTGATGAAGCACAGCGTATTATCCGTGAAGCTCACGACGGGATATGCGAAGCGCATCAACCCGGTCCTAAGCTACAGGATCGTATCAGGTGGATGGGTTATTACTGGCCTACTATGATCATAGATGCAATAAAATATGCAAAATAATGCAAAGCCTGCCAAGTTCATACAGATTTTATACATTAACCTTCTGAACATTTACACCCTACAGTGGCATCCTGGCCTTTCGAAGCATGGAGTATGGATATCATTGGTCCTATTCACCCGTCTTCTTCCAGAGGTCACCGGTTCATACTAGCCATCACGGATTATTTCTCCAAATAGGCAGAGGCAATCCCCCTCGTTGAGGTGAAGATATCTAACATGATCAGCTTCATTAAGCATCATGTCATTTATCACTTTGGGATACCCCGAAGGATAATTCATGACAATGGGCCTCAATTCATCAGCCAAGCGTTTCACCGATTTTGCGATAAAAATCGGATACAAAATGTGGCCTCTACGGCATATAATCCTGCTGCTAATGGTTTGGCGGAAGCTTTCAACAAAACCATTATCAAACTCTTGAAAAAGTTTGTCTCTTCGAACAAAAGAGATTGAAACCAGAAGCTAGGAGAATGTCTCTGGGCATACCGCACAACGGTACGAGCACCGACGGGTTGTACCCTATTCTCATTGGTTTATGGGAGTGGAGCAGTTCTCTCCATCGAAATCCAAATTCTGTCACTCAGGATAGCAGTGGCTAATGAGTTGACTCAAGAAAAGAATGACCTATTAAGGCTTCAAGAGCTAGAAGGATTAGATAAAAAATGCCTCCAAGCTCAACAACGCATCGCGTTCTACTAGGCACGCATTTTCAGAGCTTTTAATCAAAAAGTAAAGGAAAGAGTGTTCAAAGTTGGCGAGCTAGTTTTAGCTGTGAGAAGGCCAATGATTATTACTTACAAGATTAAGGGTAAATTCTAACCCAAATGGGAAGGCCCTAATGTGATAGAAACAACGTTCTCAAACGACGCTTACAGATTAGCCAAGCCTAATGGAGACTTGTTAATGGCTCCTATCAATGGCAAATTCCTGGAGAGAAAGAGCAAAATTATATAGAAAAACGAAAAAGTACATCATTTGGGAAGAGCAATTAAGTCACGAATCTGCTGCGCCAGAGCAACCATTCTCTCATCCCTGGAGTTCAAGATGTCGGCACGAGCCCGCTCCAACCTGGCCGCATCATTGTTCAAAGCAGATAGCTCGGACTGAGTATGTACAAAACCTACGTGGATGACACCCACATGCGTCAGGTTCTGCTGAGCAGTCTCCATTCAATTCTTCAGCACATCTCGAGTTGCCGACAAAGAGAAAGCTTTCTCCTCTGCTTGAGCGAGTTCATCTTTTAATCTGCGTACCCTTGCTATCTCTTCCTTATATTCGACTTCGCACTGAGTCAGCTGGGAATGCCATACTCCAATTCGGTACGCTCTTGATCCATCTCCTGCTGCTGTTCCTGGACGGATTTATTCAGGGATTCTATTTGCCCAGCAAGCTCTACAGTTAAGGAGTCATACCTAGCTTGAACGAGAACGTTAAAGCTGTCTCGAGATAGCTGCAAATATTCGTTAATGGGTTGTTCCAAACCATTAACTATCTTCTCCAGTGTGTCAGCTCTCCCAGTGTCGTCAAAATCTCTGATCGGCACTATCGCAAACTGGGAGGATCTTCTCAAAGCCTCGAAGCCTAGATTCTTCTCCAGCACCATTGATATCAGCGTTTTCAAAGTGGTGTAGAAAATACAAGTATACAGCTCAGTCAGCATGGCTAGATCCGAATGGACGCTGAGAGTGGCTGCAATATTGGCAAATCTTCCTCCAGGAAGGACTGCAGACGATGTTGCCACAGTCGTCGCCTCGACAGATGGTGCGATAAAAGAAGATGCGCCAACAACGGACGAAGTGACCGGCGTACTCAAAGGAGGCATTGTCGTAATGACAGGCTCATCCTCCTCTCGAGATATCAGAACCATTTCGGGCGAGCCGACACCCGAAAATGTTTCGTCTTTGAAGTCGGGAACCTCCATGTCATCGGCAGGAGCTGAAACATAGCCAAAAGGCGCGTCAACACTGCCCTCCCCGTAGATGTCTTCCCCTGAAAGAAGACAAGAGAAAGTTAATATCAACATGATATTAGTTTTTCTAAAAGAGGCATAAAGACGACATTTACCCATGGCCGATGGTATATATGTCGCGTCTGCAGCCAGTACAGTTAAATCATTTCTTAATGATGCTAAGCGAGCTGTCATACCTGGAGAAGGGGGTGTACCAACTGACACTGGCAGGTACTCCTCCAGGTTTTCACCAAGATCCAATCGAGGCTCATCGAGTGGAATCTCGCTGGATGTGCCTACAGACGTAGCAGGGGTTTCTCTTATTACTGGTCTGGATAAAGGTATCCTTATTTTTCTTGGCCTCAAAGGCGATCTCGTACCACTACCTGAAGCTGTAGCAGCGACAGCAGCCTCGATCAAAGATTCTTCGGCACTGCCAACCGGAACTGTAGAGGTTCCCTCTCTAAAAGGCGAGGAACCTCTAATCAAAGAATCGTCCCCAACAGGGGAAACAACAGGTTCACTTCTAGGAACCTCAGGGTGGGAAGTCCTAACAGGACCACCACCCGTCTTTTTTTTCTTGCAAGGGGACGTCTCATTCAGAGCAGGAGCCCTTCGCTTACCCGAGATAACCAGAGGCCCTGCAGGAGGAGGTATTTTGCCTCTCGGAATGGCCAACAAAGGCTCATTTGGATTGACAGAATCTTCACCCTCGTCAGAAGAAACTGAGGGGATTTCGTCTCTTTCTGCGAACTTAGAAGAGGGCATCCTAAAACTTCCACGCATATCAAAATCGCGATGGAAGGTATTGGTTGCCACATAAAACTGGGCATACGAATGAAGGATGCGCAACTCCATGGAGAGAGAAGTCGCTAGTATAGTGAAAGCTGCTTCAGTGCAACCCATTATGAAGTACCGCCATCCTCTCGCTCCATCAATAAGTCCACCCCTGGACTTGAAGCTGGTGACGACATTGCCCACGTGCAACTGGTCGTACCCGAATTGCCTGGCGAACCGACTAGGCAGGTAGGGCTCCAAGAAGCAATGGTCTTCACTTCTGTATATTAAATGGGAAGGTCTAATGCAGACCAACCAATAGAAAGCTTCAGGAGAAAGAACGGTCTTCCCTTCACCTAAATCCTGAAGTCGCGTCCCTTGTTGATTGAGATGTACAGTGGGGACGGTGCAGAAGAGCTTCCAGCTGTGAGCAAAATTTAGTGCCCGCCGACAGTCTAAAATTGTGGTCACGTTCCAAGTGGAGTTCTTGTAATTCAACAAGAAATTACTCCCCGAACTACTGCCAGAGCCAGGAGATATCACTCTGGGGTTATGAAGAATTAACCATCCCATCAAATATAGGAACGGTAATTCTACCCTGGGAAAGCTGTCACGCCGTGTTTCATCGGCAAGCAGCCCATCGGTCATGGCCCTCAGGCCAGCTTGTATCTGGCATACCATGGCAGGGAGCAAGCCCAGTCTTGCCCCGAACACCAAACTCACTGCAGGCCATAAGGTGTTACGGTGGATGCGATCCGAAGAGGTAATGCCGGGTACTACCAGTCAGCGTAGCCATATGGAGATGAAGCCAGCCAGTTGAGCTTCCTTGGACAGAGGCCTGCGACAATGTCTCAAATAACTATAGGCTTTGGTGCCTGCAGGATATTTCCCTATCCCTTCGTCGATAATCTGATCTGAAGCCCCAGCGTCTTCCATAAGATCATCGACTACCTGAGCACTAAGCACGCTCAGAAAGCTCAAAGGCCTATCCCTGCTATCCGCGACTTTGTTTGGCTTAGCATTTCTAGCCTGGTGGAAGAAGAGATAGGACGCCCACTTGTTGGTATGAGCCAAATCCGAGGGCTCATTGTAAAAGGCGGTGCACGCTAAATAGTGGCACATCAGCTCCTGGTACACTGCCACCACCCGAGGGTCTGTATCCCCTAGCTCCCGGTTTGTGGGAACATACTCTTCATAAGGAGTATCCCCCATTGGCAGTGTAAACTCCCTCACCTAAAATTAGGCTACTTAGCTTAGATAGTGAAATTAGGGCTAGTTTGAACCCAATTAGAATTTGAACACGACTTTTATTTAATTATGCAATAATTAAATAACGTGTAGCGCACCTTACCGTGTTTCGATAATTGGAGTACATCACTAGCCATTGCCTATCTATAAACTTTACGATCTCGCCCTAGACATGTCCGCCTACTATTCTGACCCTTGTGCAACTTATAATATTGCTCGCTGATGCTATATTTTAGTCGCACAATAAACGTCGCATACGTTATTTATTAATTATAAATGAATTCCCAATTTTGTACCCTTGTGCGTCCCAATCGAAATTGGGGACACAATCTCGACCATTTTGTGCAAACCGAATTTTATTAATATTCTACACTGTCCCCTCTACGCCCCTGACAATTATGGCCGCCTAATTTAATCCCATGTACTCCTAATTAATTCTAGAACATCGTGCGCATTTCAATTTAATTAATTAAATCTAATTTCCGCCTTTGTGCAATTTTTCAATTGTTGGGGGCTTTTATGTAAAAATGTACTAAGGTGTCCCCACCATTGGACAATTCATGAAGAAACTCAATTTTCCCTTCACATGGATTTTTCCCATAAATTTCCGTGATGTGCAACGCGCGCACATCACTCTCGTATATTTAAACCCCATCCTTGCATTCTAAATCATGTAATTTCTAGCTCAAAACCCTCACGTGAGCCAAGGCCCATCCCAAGGAACGTTGACCAGGCCCAACACCTAGGTCAAACACCAAAACCTAGGTCAACCTCAAAATTCTACCTCCTTGCATATAAATATACCTTAATTTCCTTTACCTAAAACCTAAATCAAAACCTAAAGGAATCCATCAGCCGACCCCCTATGCATTACTGTTCCTCTTCTTCCTCCCTATCCTTCCTCGCCGGACACCCCTCGCCGGAGCAACCGAACGCCGGAGCCGACGCATCCCCGGCCACCCTCATCACAACCTCGACCCGCCAGATCCAGCACCGACTGCTCCACCACGTCACCAGCCACCAAGCCGGACATCCCCGCTCCTCCCTCGACTGACTCCTCCCCGTCCCTGAGAACCACTCCCCGCCGGCCATATTCTCCATCGACCCTGTTGTCTGCCATACGTCGACGAACCCCCTCCTCTTCTTGTTCTTCTTCTTCTCCCCCTTCTCGGCGCAGGAGTCTGGAGCAACTCGCCGGAGCCCGACGGGTCAGCCCCTTTTCCCTCGACAACACACCCCATTGCCATTGCTATCCCTTCGTCTTCCTCCTCCCTGTGTGCCGTCCTCCTCCGGCCGGACATCCACCCCCTCGCTGGCCGGAGGACAGCAGCCATCACCATCATCAATACTCATCATCATCATCGCATCCACACCACCATCATCCCTAACACCATCACCATTAACAACTCAACATCATCACCCTAACCATCATTGTAAGCCATCAACGTCGTAGTCATCACCCTCACAAACACCCTTACCATTATCACACCACCGTCCTCGTCATCATTATCAGCAACGTATCATCGTCATCTCACCATCAATCCATCATCGTCACCAAAACCTTAACCTAATCACCCCCATCCTTCTTCTCGTCATCATTGTATCATCGTCATCACCACCATCATCGTAGTCAGCCGTCATCATCACTGCCTTATCATCGTCTTCATTAGCACCATCATCCTCGCCGTCACCAGTCATTATCATCATCCTCCTCGTCTCAGTTCATCACTATCACCTCATTGTCACCCCACCAGTCATTATCATCATCAGCATTGTCGTCCTCATCATCATCGCAGCGTCGTTAACCTCTCTTCGTCGTCGTCCAGCCGATTCCGTGTACGTACTCCGAGGTACGAACTTGTCCATCTTCCCCTTTTATATGTGCTTGTGTGTATGCCAGTAGGATATTAGTATTGCTTATTGGCTGTTAGTCGACATCATGCCCTGAGTCGGTGAACCCAGATGCGTGTACGTATATGCACGTGTACGCGTATATTAATCATTGATATATATATATTTATATAGATATTTAATACACATATTCAATTGGTATGTATATTTGGGTGTTATATATAGAATATATAAATATATGGTATGTACATAAATTATAAGTAATTAAATACTATGCTAATTTATAAATTAGGACTAAATATTCAGACTGTACGACCCTAGGACGCCGTGGACTGTCCCGTACTCACCTTGACCATGTTGACCCTAAACACTTGGGAATTGTCCGCCTTGCGTACATTAACGTACTGGCGTAGACACCTGTCAGTTGACTGTCCGATTTCGTACAATACCTGAAGATATGACCCCGCGTAATTTAACGCATAATTTACCGCGTTAGATGACTAGTGATACCCCTAGTATACCCCCTGAGTCCAGTATAAATATTGTTGTGTGTGCACTAGTGTAATGACTAATGATTTTATTGTATTATATTCATATGTATATAGGATGTTGGATTTATTCTGTGCGATTTCTGGAGCAGGTTATTGGTACATTGCAGCTTTCTTGCCAGGCAAGTATACCTTGCCATTGTACTGTCATTTATATTCCATATGTTGCATGCATCTTTATTTTCTGTCTTTAGTTCATATATTTTAATTGTTATATAAAATGCGCGCGACGGTGACGTCGCGATATATTTTTATTTATGTATTGCATTGACCTTGTTCATGAGACTACCCCATTATCATGTAGCACCATTAGGTTCATTGGCCGTGACACAGTGGTTACACGAGTGTGAGTCTCATATAGATCACGGACTGCGTGACAGGTCTGGCCTCCTGTACGTGTGGGCCGTGAGTTAGGAATAACTGCTGTTAGAAACTTTGCATGCTAGTAGACTTGGCAATTATTAGAGGTTTATTGTGTCATGGACATGACATGCTTAGAGCATGGGGTGGGGAGAACAACAAGTACCGCATTTGAGCTCCTTTACACTTTTTCCGAGAAGCCCGGATTCTCCGCTGGAGAAACGGGTGATGATGACCCTTATATATACATTGGCGGGCCTCCGCCGTTCAAAAGACGACGTGCCTTTGGGCCCCTGGCTCTTCAAAAGAGAACCATGCCAAATCCCAGTTTTCAGCCAGATAGCTCACTTGTGGGGAAAGTTGTTCTTAACTGCATTCACTTAGACGGTTAGGCGACCATTGGATATTTATTTCAGTACTCTATTGGCATGTGTTTAAGTATACTTGTTATGTCCCTCTGAGGACCTGGTCCGCTGCCAGGTGTACCTGTTCTTGAGTGTTTGCAGGAGCACAGATTTGGAAGGATATAGATGCTTCGTGGATGTCTTCTCTTCGAGCCGTGATTGGTAGCTGGTACTTATTGTTTGAGTGAGTTGTATCTATATTGTATTTACTTTTCCATTGAGTTGGTAGTGGATTTGTTTCCATCCAACTATCATCTTTAGATACTTCTTATTGAGATCTAGTTTCATAGATACTGGTTATTTCTTTCTATATGATTTTGGTGGATGAGATTTAGATTATAACCTGTGACTTGTATTACATTTTATACCACTTGTGGATTTTATATTCATATTACAGCGTACGTATGGATTTGGTTTCCATATATTGGAGTTGCCATATCCATACGGCTGGCATGCTTACGTGTCCTAGTCCTATGTATTATTGGGACTGGGGCGTGACATGTTTTTGTGGTGGCCCATGCAGGTCAAGAGCATATTGTCTCGGTTACGTTACTGTACCGAACAAGCCTGCACCTAGGACTAGAGTATAGGATCTCATCCACAATTAACTATGATTCATCTTCCTCCTATCTGTTCTATTTGAACAATTGTATCCTGCTTGATTCCTGTGCCTCCCTAATAGTTCTTTAAGCATAGCCTTCTCCTAGAATATAGAAGTTTCTGTTGTTAGATGATAATTAGAGTAGCACACCTATTTAGAATACAACGAGATTATAGATACACCACTAAGTTTAGAATATCTAGTGAACCCTAGAACTCCTTATCTTTAGACTGGTATACCATTACCCCTTGATGTATTAAGAGGACTTGAGTAGTATAGACACTACTAGAGATAGTTAGAAGTTTTACCATAATGTTTGACCCTAGTATTGAAGAACCAATATTGAACATTAGGACTGAACCTAATCTTCATAATTAGAAAGTAGTGGAGAATTATAAACTTAGATCATTGTCTTATTATTAGTAGACAACACCTTAGGAAGCCTAGAGGAATGTAATCAACACTTCTCCCTTGATCATACCCCGAACATAGCAACTAACACCCCACTCCCCTTAGAGAACCATGATGCTATCTAGAGCCCTCTATCTTTATTTTATATATTGTTTCCCTGCGACCATAGCGCTCGCTATTTTGCGACGGCTAATTACGTTTCTTCTCTTTATCTTTCAACTCGTGCCATCTGACACTTCGGATAGTAGACCAAGTAATTTTATTCTTTGTTAAGGGCTCATAGTTTGCTAGGCTTATAGTTGTAGCCTTGAGTGTGAAATCTTATGCTTGGTAGTTGGAACTTGATAAGTTTAAGTTGTTTTGTAGATTGTGACCAATGATTAATCCTTAGTTTTTAAATCGTGTAACTTGTACCCCATCTCAATGTAGGTTATATCCTCTTTCCCCTTTGACGGCCAGAAACTCTTATATCCCTACAATTGACGCATGTTCTATGAGCACTATGATTAAGACTTAAGGTGACTCTTACCTATATAATGCAATAGGAGACCCTAATAAGTACCAAGATCTTTCCTCATATATCCTAATAAGAGTTTCTGCTATATTTATATGTGCAAGATTATTTTGTAGGATCCACTTAAGACTATCACAGTATTAGTTTAATTATTTTAAGTTGGGTAGTATACCTCACCACCTAGTATCCTATAGCCCTTGTGATCCATTGATGAAGTGTAACTGAATGGCATTAATTGTATGCTAACATAAGATGATAGTGTTTATTCAGACTATAGAACTTAGAGGCTCATACCCCTACTTTGTCGACTATCGACTTAGACAAGGAATTAATATGATAACTGTAGAGATTGTAGAGTCTTTTGTTATTGTTGCTTATGTTGTTTTGTTTTTGCAACTTGAATTAATTGTGACTTCTCTCATCATAATCCAGCGTTATATTTTCTGTGCTACCTTGAATTATGCTGCTATTATAGCCTAGTTTTTGCAAGCTTATTCCTTATCGAGCTTGTTCATGACATATGTATTATTGGGGAGGCCCACAATAATACAATTCAGAATCAGTGTATTACGGTCTGATCAACCATAGTGCGCTTGATTCGCCCTTTGCAATAATACTTTACGTGGATTGAGATATATAGTTGACTAGTAGACACCTGTACTTGCCCTCTAGATATGTCTAAGCATATCGTATCCGTTACATAACTGTACTGATGCGAGCATGTGGATAGGCATTACCAAAATAGGATTTCAATCCACAACTGCTTTGACAATTCCCAATTGAATTCTTTAAATGCCTTGATCCCAATACTTCTACTCTATTATGCTGCCCTCGAACTCTTTATTATTGATCTTCGTCTTCCCCTATTTCGGAAAGACGAAACCTCGTGCTTGGTATAAGTTTAATACACAGAGAGTGCTAGATATACCCCATAGGCCAATCACATTGTTTGGTGACTATCTTTTATAAATGATTAAGGGCATATCATAGAGGATATATTTGGTGTTAAAAAAAAAAAAAAAAAAAAAAAAACTTTGAGGATTCAATATCATGATTAAATAAATTGGGACATAGCCTTCTTAGATGTATAGCCTTAGATGATAGATGGGTAATTTCTAAGTTGGGTAGAAACTGCCATGTTAACTTAAGGAGAAATCCTTAGACAGTAACCAAGTGAGGTTAGATAGAGAAACCCTACCCTAGTTTAATTTCGAGGACGAAATTGTTTTAAGTTGGGTAGATTGTAAACTTCCTCACCTAAAATTAGGGCTACTTAGCTTAGATAGTGAAATTAGGGCTAGTTTGAACCCAATTAGAATTTGAACACGACTTTTATTTAATTATGCAATAATTAAATAACGTGTAGCGCACCTTACCGTGTTTCGATAATTGGAGTACATCACTAGCCATTGCCTATCTATAAACTTTACGATCTCGCCCTAGACATGTCCGCCTACTATTCTGACCCTTGTGCAACTTATAATATTGCTCGCTGATGCTATATTTTAGTCGCACAATAAACGTCGCAAACGTTATTTATTAATTATAAATGAATTCCCAATTTTGTACCCTTGTGCGTCCCAATCGAAATTGGGGACACAATCTCGACCATTTTGTGCAAACCGAATTTTATTAATATTCTACACTGTCCCCTCTACGCCCCTGACAATTATGGCCGCCTGATTTAATCCCATGTACTCCTAATTAATTCTAGAACATCGTGCGCATTTCAATTTAATTAATTAAATCCAATTTCCGCCTTTGTGCAATTTTTCAATTGTTGGGAGCTTTTATGCAAAAATGCACTAAGGTGTCCCCACCATTGGACAATTCATGAAGAAACTCAATTTTTCCTTCACATGGATTTTTCCCATAAATTTCCGGGATGTGCAACGCGCGCACATCACTCTCGTATATTTAAACCCCATCCTTGCATTCTAAATCATGTAATTTCTAGCTCAAAACCCTCACGTGAGCCAAGGCCCATCCCAAGGAACGTTGACCAGGCCCAACACCTAGGTCAAACACCAAAACCTAGGTCAACCTCAAAATTCCACCTCCTTGCATATAAATATACCTTAATTTCCTTTACCTAAAACCTAAATCAAAACCTAAAGGAATCCATCAGCCGACCCCCTATGCATTACTGTTCCTCTTCTTCCTCCCTATCCTTCCTCGCCGGACACCCCTCGCCGGAGCAACCGAACGCCGGAGCCGACGCATCCCCGGCCACCCTCATCACAACCTCGACCCGCCAGATCCAGCACCGACTGCTCCACCACGTCACCAGCCACCAAGCCGGATATCCCCGCTCCTCCCTCGACTGACTCCTCCCCGTCCCTGAGAACCACTCCCCGCCGGCCATATTCTCCATCGACCCTGTTGTCTGCCATACGTCGACGAACCCCCTCCTCTTCTTGTTCTTCTTCTTCTCCCCCTTCTCGGCGCAGGAGTCTGGAGCAACTCGCCGGAGCCCGACGGGTCAGCCCCTTTTCCCTCGACAACACACCCCATTGCCATTGCTATCCCTTCGTCTTCCTCCTCCCTGTGTGCCGTCCTCCTCCGGCCGGACATCCACCCCCTCGCTGGCCGGAGGACAGCAGCCATCACCATCATCAATACTCATCATCATCATCGCATCCACACCACCATCATCCCTAACACCATCACCATTAACAACTCAACATCATCACCCTAACCATCATTGTAAGCCATCAACGTCGTAGTCATCACCCTCACAAACACCCTTACCATTATCACACCACCGTCCTCGTCATCATTATCAGCAACGTATCATCGTCATCTCACCATCAATCCATCATCGTCACCAAAACCTTAACCTAATCACCCCCATCCTTCTTCTCGTCATCATTGTATCATCGTCATCACCACCATCATCGTAGTCAGCCGTCATCATCACCGCCTTATCATCGTCTTCATTAGCACCATCATCCTCGCCGTCACCAGTCATTATCATCATCCTCCTCGTCTCAGTATATCACCATCACCTCATTGTCACCCCACCAGTCATTATCATCATCAGCATTGTCGTCCTCATCATCATCGCAGCGTCGTCAACCTCTCTTCGTCGTCGTCCAGCCGATTTCGTGTACGTACTCCGAGGTACAAACTTGTCCATCTTCCCCTTTTATATGTGCTTGTGTGTATGCCAGTAGGATATTAGTATTGCTTATTGGCTGTTAGTCGACATCATGCCCTGAGTCGGTGAACCCAGATGCGTGTACGTATATGCACGTGTACGCGTATATTAATCATTGATATATATATATTTATATAGATATTTAATACACATATTCAATTGGTATGTATATTTGGGTGTTATATATAGAATATATAAATATATGGTATGTACATAAATTATAAGTAATTAAATACTATGCTAATTTATAAATTAGGACTAAATATTCAGACTGTACGACCCTAGGACGCCGTGGACTGTCCCGTACTCACCTTGACCATGTTGACCCTAAACACTTGGGAATTGTCCGCCTTGCGTACATTAACGTACTGGCGTAGACACCTGTCAGTTGACTGTCCGATTTCATACAATACCTGAAGATATGACCCCGCGTAATTTAACGCATAATTTACCGCGTTAGATGACTAGTGATACCCCTAGTATACCCCCTGAGTCCAGTATAAATATTGTTGTGTGTGCACTAGTGTAATGACTAATGATTTTATTGTATTATATTCATATGTATATAGGATGTTGGATTTATTCTGCGCGATTTCTGGAGCAGGTTATTGGTACATTGCAGCTTTCTTGCCAGGCAAGTATACCTTGCCATTGTACTGTCATTTATATTCCATATGTTGCATGCATCTTTATTTTCTGTCTTTAGTTCATATATTTTAATTATTATATAAAATGTGCGCGACGGTGACGTCGCGATATGTTTTTATTTATGTATTGCATTGACCTTGTTCATGAGACTATCCCATTATCATGTAGCACCATTAGGTTCATTGGCCGTGACACAGTGGTTACACGAGTGTGAGTCTCATATAGATCACGGACTGCGTGACAGGTCTGGCCTCCTGTACGTGTGGGCCGTGCATTAGGAATAACTGCTGTTAGAAACTTTGCATGCTAGTAGACTTGGCAGTTATTAGAGGTTTATCGTGTCATGGACATGACATGCTTAGAGCATGGGGTGGAAAGAACAACAAGTACCGCATTTGAGCTCCTTTACACTTTTTCCGAGAAGCCCGGATTCTCCGCTGGAGAAATGGGTGATGATGACCCTTATATATACATTGGCGGGCCTCCGCCGTTCAAAAGACGACGTGCCTTTGGGCCCCTGGCTCTTCAAAAGAGAACCATGCCAAATCCCAGTTTTCAGCCAGATAGCTCACTTGTGGGGAAAGTTGTTCTTAACTGCATTCACTTAGACGGTTAGGCGACCATTGGATATTTATTTCAGTACTCTATTGGCATGTGTTTAAGTATACTTGTTATGTCCCTCTGAGGACCTAGTCCGCTGCCAGGTGTACCTGTTCTTGAGTGTTTGCAGGAGCACAGATTTGGAAGGATATAGATGCTTCGTGGATGTCTTCTCTTCGAGCCGTGATTGGTAGCTGGTACTTATTGTTTGAGTGAGTTGTATCTATATTGTATTTACTTTTCCATTGAGTTGGTAGTGGATTTGTTTCCATCCAACTATCATCTTTAGATACTTCTTATTGAGATCTAGTTTCATAGATACTGGTTATTTCTTTCTATATGATTTTGGTGGATGAGATTTAGATTATAACCTGTGACTTGTATTACATTTTATACCACTTGTGGATTTTATATTCATATTACAGCGTACGTATGGATTTGGTTTCCATATATTGGAGTTGCCATATCCATACGGCTGGCATGCTTACGTGTCCTAGTCCTATGTATTATTGGGACTGGGGCGTGACAGGCAGTCTTGAAATCTCTGCCATTTCGTGAAGGGCCAATCCCAACTCCCCCAGTAGAGTGGCGAAAGTCCCAGTGAGCGAGTTATATCGCTCCATCAAAGCCAGAAATAGGTTGGGGTTGAGAGGTAACCCAACACTGGTAGCACTCACAGCTGCGTACAGACCAATGTTCTCCAGCTCCGTCTGAAAGTTCTTCAGGGCCCAGTCAGCTAAATGAACCCATCGAAGATTTGTAGGGGTAAGCCACCCATTGGTCCGAGGATTAACCTTAGGGTATACTCCTCCATGCCCATGAAGTCATTACAGAAAGTCGGTAATTAGACTGGCTAGAATAGTGCAGTATCTTCACTCGGGACAATGCCTAAAAATAATCCCCTGAAAGGGATGACTGGACCAGAAGGGCGGCTCACAAACGACCCTTGGTCTGATCCCTTCTGGTGAAATATATTCCCCGACTGGCCATAAAGATTGGGAATCAGGGTCCACGACATCCTCCTCGGATGTGTGGCATGGAAGAATGCCGAGATAGGGTAATCTCTCAGCATCTTGGGCAGATACAGGACCAGACCCCCGGCAGAAAAAACCCAGTTTTTTTTCTTGGGTTTCGTCTGGGATTGATTGTCAATCATATCCCCGAAGAGGAAAGTTGGTTTTATGTATTTTTTCCCCGTCTATAGACGTCAGGGGCTCCCCGTTGATCATGCTCAACAACATTCGCTCTCCTTGAGACGATATCAGGGTTCCCCTTCCTTCAGGATATTGGGGTCCAGAAATAGGAAATGTCACATAGGACAAATCCTCTAGGTAATTGGAATGCAGCATCCTGACAGCATAACCCATCACCTCAGCCAACGGAGATGCATGCAAGTTAACTACAAAGTGCAAGAAAAATACGTCAGTTTCTATACTAGACCTCATAATCTTACAACTTATGCCAAAAAGCAACAGTCTGTGCTTTTACGCCAAGACTGTAAAAACTTGACTCTTTACGCTGGAATCTCATTCCAAGGCATAAAATTTAAGACTGACAGTATACACAAAAACCTGACAGTCTGTGTTTTACGCCAGACTGCCAAAGTTTGAGTTATTACGCCAGAATTTTTATCCAGAGCGTAACACTCAAAATTTGTAGTATACGCCAATTTTCGACAGTCAAAGCTTTTACGCCAGACTACGAAAATGTGGAGTTTTTACGCTGACATATTAAAAATATGGGCGTAAAAGATGAAACATCTCTGTGCATCATCTTCCTCGGAGAGGCTATCAGCACAGAAAATGACCTAGCGCGTTCACGTACAACGTGTGCGAAGGGTTTTCTTCGTTCTTGTCATCCCAAAAGCTTTACCTATAACGCCCGGTGCACAGCTCGTCGGTGGGACACTCTGTTCAGAGCGAGGTTCACCCTGCCCGACGGGAGTCGCTCGTGCTTGGGCAGAGGAGCGAGAAGAGGAGGCAGCCTTCTTTCCCTTAGAGGAGGAGATTGGTTTTGGTGCCATTGCTAAAAACTCAGAATGCTCAGAGAGGAAACGAAGGAGAGAACTCAAAGAGACGGAAGTTTTCTTTTGCAAAAGACAGGTGAAGAGTCTACTCTCTGAAAGCCTTGGGATATATATAGAGTTCAGATGGACTTCTCGAATCCCTAACCAAATCCGATATTTAATATTCGGTTATGATTGGGGACCACGACAGCCTATTACTCAGGGAAGGCAGACAGTCAGCGAATTCAAAAAGTTTTCGTGCAGAGCAGATTCGTGATTTTATGCTAAGGAGCTTTTTTACGCTCGGGAAGCTACAAATCTACAGTTTTATGCTCAGAGGCTATAAGTCTATGGTTTTACGCCCGGATGCTTTTATGCTAGGTAGCTTTTACGCTCGAGAGGCTACAAACCTACGACTTCACGCTCAGAAGCTACAAATTTATGATTTCACGCTCGGTAGCTTTTACGCTCAGAGGCGACAAATCGACGACTTCACGCTCGATAGCTTTTACGCTCAGAGGCGACAAATCTACGACTTCACACTCGAAAGTTTATTTACAGAGGCTATAGATCTACAGTTTTACGTCCGGATGCTCTCATGCTCAGCAGCTTTTACGCTCGAGAGGCTATAAGCTTATGATTTTATGCTCATCTACATTACAGATCTATGACTGTCCGTATATCTGAGAATACGCAGGCCAGAATATGCATATATCTGAACCATTCTCAAGATGGCAAATTACAAAGGTTCACGCAGAAGATGCTCCTTCTTGGCCTCAAAGTATCCCAAGTACCCAAAGCATACAGAGTTCAGCATTAAAAATGACTCTTCTTCTTGGGTCGATTGGAAGTTCATCCAGGATCCAGTCTGAATATTTCATCTACAGTTCAAGTTGGCGACTCTGTTTTGACAGCCATTTCTTGCCCTATTACAAGGGATTTTCGGGAACTCATTCTTGAAGACGATGGTCTGAACAATAATTCTCCTTATCAGAGAGGTGACAGTTCAGAATTCTACGCAGTTTTCCATTCCTAGCAGCAGGACAGTTCGAATATTCGACTTAAATGCTGAGCAGTTTTTTTACGCATCTTCAGTTATGCGTAAAAGACAGGACGGGACCAAATAATCTTTCTATCAGAGTCGGCATAAAGATTCCATATGTGTCGAAGCTACACATATTCAGACTTCATCACAGCAAAAAATATATGGCAAATTATCAGATGCGCAAAAGAAGACAATTTTATTAAATCATGATTACATATGAGGGAAATCCAGTCTACAAAGGATTTTTCTTCATCTTCATGATTATATATGAGAGAAATTTCGTCTACAAAGGATTTCCTCATCTTCATTAAAAGATCTCGCCCAGAATCTGTTCTGCCAGGTTCTCGTATTGGTGGAGATCTTTCGCGTCTTCTTCAGCAGTTAGTCGGTTTTCGCGGCCGATTAACAAATAAATGATTAATAGCGGGAGGATACAAAATTGGGCATGTATCAATTACGTAAGCCCATCCTCCATACGCCATGATAGATTGAGTTAAGGTTTTTAGACCCAACTCAATACTGGAAGACAAGGCTAGTTTGTCTGCTCTCGTCCACGAATAACGGAAGAAAATACAGCTTGCAAGCTGTGTGGTCTAATATGACCCTTCCTCTCTACTGGACGAATCGCCATATGAAGTTATTGATTATCCCGAGCAAAGGAAGCTATGATATCCTTCCATGATCCATCGTTACAGAGGACATTTGCTCGAAGATGGCTTCTTTTTTGGCTCCTTACATGCTGGAAGAACATGATCTTCTTCTTCCTCAAGTCGACCTGACGAACTCCGGCAATCATCTCTGGGTGGTGAAGGAAATGTGGAAAGAACAGGTTAACTCCTCAGCCTTTATATAGGCAAAAGAGAACACACCGAATCCCAACAAATCCCCAAAAATCTGCCAAGAAATCATCCTTGAAGAACGAGTCAGACTTGACCGTTTCATGCTTTATTCAAAGTATTTCAAATTACGAAGAATTTAAAAACTTTGAAGGGGGTCTTGTAGAAGCATAAAAAATACGCTGTAGAGCTATACGCAGTATTTCAGTGCTGTGTGGCATAAAATATAACTTTAAAGCCATCGACGTACAACAGAGCTTTCTCGCTAAGTATATCATAAAATATAAGCTCAAGGACAATCCGCGTAATGTAGTATTTCCAGGCTGCTTCAGCGTAAAAAGGGTATTATATCGCCTTTATGGCGTAAAACTCATCCGCTTTTAATGCAGCATGGAAGTGTACGAGGAACGCTTCGTATTCCTCGAATGAATCTGTCAGATCATGCAGTGAACCTGACTCCTGACAAAGAGTACTGTACGACTATCCAGACGACGGCTGTAATAATGGTACGACACAGAGACCCAAACCATCGTTTAGTGACGTTTTTCTGATACAAAGTGCTTTTACGCATACAAGGGAATACGCTGCAAAGTTTTACACAGGCAGATGTGAGATTTTACGCTCAGCAGAAGACAAAATGAACTGCCACGTCAAAAGCTGCTCTTCGTACAGAACTCGAGGCACGTCGCTGCATTTAATGCTCAAAATTGTACAGAGCTCGAGACACGTCTCTGCATTTAATGCTCAGAATGGTGGCAGATCTCTGCATTAAATGCACGAGATTTGATTATATCTCCAAAGACTGGGCAAGCCATAATTACGGCTAAACGTCTACATCATCACTCCTGCAAATTACGCCATCAGGCTATTTTCAGCTATAAGGAGCACGCTGTACGCTATCTCCTTGGAATACGCCACCGGGCTATTTTCAGCTATAAGGAGCACGCTGTACGCTATCTCCTTGAAATACGCCAACTCGGGCTATATTTGTATTGCTGCGTGATAAGGCTATTCGGTCCAGAATACGCTCAAGGTCTCAGTCAAGGAAGGCGGATCAGCTATCTTTTACGCTAGCCACCTACCCACGCAGCTTCAGGCTTCTACGCCTACAAGGCTTCTATGCCTATTTGGCTTCTATGCCGACTCGACAACCACTTGGCTTCTACGCCTACCTGACCTCTACGCCAGTTTGACATCTATTTGGCTTTACGCCATGGTGACAGTTATTGGCTTCTACGCCAACCTTTTCTATGTAAGGGCAGTTACCTATGTGGCTTGCACGCCATGATTTTCGTTGCAGTTATACGTATTATCTCCTAATGGGACACGCGTCACACGCTTATACAGAAGATCATCTATACATGGGTAGCAGTTATTATAACTGCCGCGTAAAAAGTGCCATACTCTCCACTATCCGGTTTCTACCTCCGACTGGACGGTTACTGTCACTAAAACCCTATTAAAAGAGACCTCTATAGACAGAGGTCCAGGGTCAAAGGGTTGAAAATTCCAAGGTCGAAAAGAGTTAAAAGAAATCGAAGAACAGAGAGAGAAGAGCTCAAACAGAGAGTAGTGATCAACGATTTTGGCATCGAGCATCCACTCCCTCTTGCAATCTTTGAAGCATCTCCTTCTTCTACAATACTTCTTTATCGTCGTGTGGTCCAAGGGACAAAGTGATTGACTGCAGATCAGACTCCTATAGTAATATTTACCCAGATTAAAAAATTATACTTAACATCCTCGTATAGGATTAATAGTACTTCTTGTTTGTAAACCTAAGAAAGGATTTTGTATAAATCTAGTTTTATTTCTTCCGTTTATTATCAAACACCTACTCCTAATGAACCAAATTTCTCTCTTGTAAATCCACACATTCACTATATACACCACACACTAGATATAGGCAATTCCTCAAACACCTTGAGCACAAGTCCCTGATACGCTATGATACACCACCAAAATCATAAAGATACTATCTATATACATAATATATATATATATATATATATATATATATATATATATATATATATATATATATATATATATATATATATATATATATAATAACTAAAATTAATGCAAATAAAGAGAATTAATACTAATTTGTCCATAAATTCCAATTTAACCAATTCTACTTACACGTTTCATGTCGTATCACGATACGGCCTACCCGTATCCAATTGTAGACCCGTACATCCTATTAATCCATGAATCAAACTCTAAAACTACCAATAAGTCAATCCCTCAAACACTTTATGGTCCAAATTTGGATTTTTTCCAATTTGGCCAGAAAAATTAATGTAGCTATCACAATATGACCTATTAGAACCTAATTCCTCTTTCTAAAGGTGGTCCTTAGCCATGGAAGGGTTCCTATTGGTCTAGTATGACAATTAGAATATAAATTGATGGAAAAATAGGAATTATATGTATTGGAAGATGGATTCCCAATGTATCACCACCAAATGGACACGAAATGGACACAAGCTCCTACAAATCACTCCTCCAAGTAGTGCTCCTTACAATCCAAGCTCATAGGCCTCCATGGGAATGAATTCGATTATGAATGGAAGTAATTTGAGTGGAATTTGATAGGGGTTGGTCTCAATTAGGGGAATAACTAATTTAGGATTGAAATGAGTATGAAATGACAAACGGAAGGGGCTCATTCCCCTTCATTAGGGCCGACCACTTAATACTAGTATTGGGTCAATGCAAAAAATCTAAAGTGCCCCTATTGGTTGTCATGAAGGTATATTTAATTAGGAGGAAGGAATCTAATCTAAATGAAAGGAAATATTCTATCCATTAATTAAAGAAAAAATTAACTAAGCTAGTTAAGTCATGACTAGTCTAATATGTTTACATGGTCTAATATGGGCTGAACCAATACTAAGTCTAAACTAACTAGCTAGTCTACTAATCACATATAATTAGCAAAATTTATTATTAATATAATATAATATCAATTATATGTAAAAAGATAAAAATACTCCTATTCCGGAATTAGGTAGTTACAATCCTACCCCCTTAGAAAAAAATTATCCTCAATATTTAAGATACCTCGTCCTCTCTCTTCTCACTAGTCATAACCTATTCATCATAATCCTCTCTATAGTCACAACCCCATCGAGTCATGGTCTTAAGAAGTCATATCTAAATCATGCAAACACACAATTCTATTGAGAAAGGAATATTCATGGATTATCAAATATACATGGTTATGGTCTCTATCTGTCATGATTTACAATCTCTAACAAGGGTTTACTGTAAACTATAAGATACTATAGAATCATACAGCTCAAGAGATAGAAAGGAAAGGAAAGGAAAGGAAAGGAAAGGAGAAGATCATAACAGAACCTACTAACCCATCACATGTAGCATTGGTCCCCTCGACCATTATCGCAAAAGACCTGCCCTGCTGTGGTGTCTCCCTCTGCTGGTGCGGGGTAATTTATCATGCCATATTTGGACTAACTGGACCCCTCTATTCTCACTGTCTAAAATACATGCACACCTACTCTCCATGATACTCTCTTATTTATCCTACCTCTATATCACACTGATACACCTAACTAATATTATCACCCAAAATAATGCTCACTGGTACGCTACACCTATCACTATTACTCATCATATTCTTGATACACCTTGGACACTTGCACTCTCTAGGTATTCTTAGTACACAAACACTAACTCTATAGCTATACTAGACACATGCACTTAATACTCTAGGATACTGGCTACTAACTATACTCTGACACCTACCTTAGAACTATTCTCACAAATGGTACTATACTATGAGTTACCTCTAGGCTTATACACTGATACCTGATGCTCACCTACCCAACTAGGAACCACTCACTAACCCACCAGCTACACTTTAAAAATCAATACAGATACCCAACTCGACATGAACCTATCTGCAAGTTACCAACTACTGCACTATACATAGAAGCTGCCTCGAGAACTAATGAAGATGAATATCTATAAGGAACTAAACTAAAAGGCACTAAAGATATCTCTATCCTAAACTAGCAGGGGGCAATGGAACAAAATTATATGATAATAATGTTGAATGATAGAGACGATATGTTAAAATAAACTTAAGATACAATCTGATAATCATACATATCTATCTGAAATCATGTTATCCAAATTTTTCGCCATGCTAGTAAGCATAGTTGTGATAAACTATAGAGTCCGTAACTAAGGTATATACCCATATGATCATGTTGTCTAAAATTTTTTTATTGCCAGCTAGCATGGCTGCGATAAATCTAAATTCCATAACCAAGAGAAGTATATCCAAAATCAGGCTCTATGTCTTTGCCACGCCAGCTAATATGGTTGCGATAAACTGTTGCCTCCATAACTAAGGCAGATGGTTACATTTCTCACTATTCTCATCCAAATACGTTATTAGAATATACCTTAATTTAGTCCCTAAAATTTATCTCGATACAAGAATCAAATTCAACAACGAACATATGAAGGTGAACAAAAACAAGTAAATCAGATTTCGAAATAGAATTTATAGTAAGATTTTCAAAGGTCATCGCAAGAATCTTTCATAAAATCCTAATTTATGATTGAGTATTCTCTCATCCTACATCTTATATTCTATATCCTATCACAGGCTCGCAGTAGAACAACTAAGCCGTTGTACTACAACTGCATCACACTAGTTGCGAAGACAAGACCTACATAGGCCACCACAAAAATGTGTCATGACCCGCACCCGGATGATCGGGGCACGAGAACGTGGCAAGCCTATGCCACAACAAATGAATAGAATGATGTCTAGGTCAACTAGCTATCAATCTCACACAATAATATAACTTAACCTGTCAATAATATCTCAACTCAATAAAGAGGACAAGGTGACAATATGTACAAATACTCAATCACAATAATCTATAAGGAAGTGAATGGCACGATAAGATCTAAATTAATAGAAGTCTTAAAGTCACAAATCTAAATAGTCCTCAACATCAACATCAATCTAAATAAGTCTAGCAATAACAACATAAGTCTAGGAGTCATAATAATAACATCCCAATAATCTAAGATGCTGGAGACAAATCTAGTACTAAAATGCTAAGTAAAGATAACTAAGATAACTTGTGACACCGGCTAGACCTACCAGAAATCACTCATGAACTACAGGGTCCCAGGGCTGCAACTACTCCCTTTTATGGTCAGTAATAAGTCGGACACCAATCCTCCAAGTCCACTGAAAAATATTATAAAGTCAGGATGAAACGAGTATAACCCAATAACAGTTCTAAATTAATTGATAATGACTATAAACATAAAAAGTGAATGTAATACAAGATAAGAAAAATAGTAAACAAATATCATAGTATGGCAGTAAAGAGAGACAGGTAATCAAGAGCAATATCGCATAATCAGTACATTATAAATGGAAAAGAAAAAACTGTAACTACACTAAGTATTTGAAATACTAGTTGGATATGTGATTGGCTTGAGTTAATAGTTGTCTACTTTAATGAGGGAGCAACTCAACCACATGTGAAATGTGTGGTTAGTTATTGTCTACAGTGCAACTCAACCTATACCACTTAGAAAAAAGTTTCGTCCTCAAAACTTAAAGAAATAACTCAATTCACCATATCACTTAAGTCACCCCACGAGAATGTTCTACGCCAGTTGTAGTTCAACATCCCATTTCAATCTCTTGTCAAAGTGCTCATTCATGAATCTCGTATTATGATGCATTCAATTCTACCATCTTGTTTCTTCCTAAATGATTTGTTAATGTTCCACAGTTCACCAATATTCTCCTGCAGCTCCATTTGAATTTCGTTCACCCCTTCGCCTAGATCGTACCTACATTTCAGGCGTCCACGAAATATAGTACACTCAACCAATGCTAATGGTTAGAGAAATTAAACGGCTAAAGATGTACCTTTATTTTTCATTACTGATCACTTAATAATTTCGGCCAAGATGTTCCTTAACATCGATTTTCCCATAACTCCAAGTTCTTGTGACACTCACTATAAACAATCCCATCCGTATCTTTTTAACACATTGCCATCCTGTTTCGGTTATAAGCACTTGTCAATATTCACCAACATCCTTTCGATCTTAGCACATGCACAATTATTTTGTCTCATTCATAGGATTCTTTAATATAACTATTTACCACAATCGCTATCTTTCAATCCGCCAACTATACAACTACAAAATTCAGATGAGGAGGAAGAAGACGAGAAAAATAAAGAAGATAAATTTTCAGAAGAGGATTAAAAATAAAATAAAATATATTTAGTCTTCTGACATGCCCGGATTTGTCTCCTGTAGACTTATCATTGTATTATCTTTTTAGATTGGGCTTCTTAGATGTATTATCTTTCTGGATTAGACTTCTAGTTATTATCTAGACTTGTTTACAACTTGAGAAATTGGATTTCCTTCTCTATATATCATATTGTGCTTATCTTACTTAGCATTTGATTTAGTATTATTTTGTGATGTTATTGTATTTTAATTTTGGAATGTAAAATCTATTTAGTGACATGTACTTGTGGTTATGTACTATATTTTTCTTCTTCTTTTTATTTAGTGACATGTATTGTATTTAAACTATTTCCTTATAACATTTATTTTGTTTATCATAAGTCAGGTATGACAGGACGACGCGGATCGTTCGGTCAGTCTAGAGGTAGAGTATCTAGACAACATGCTATTTAGACTGGCAGTTATCCTTCGAGACATGGTACTAGGTTTGGACCCTCGTCTTCCATTACTCCAGTCTTTTGACCACTATCTCATCCTGGCAATACTCCTGAGACAAACAGTTCCAGGCCTGAGATAACTCCTACGTCCACCGTTCCTCCTGCTTACGGTACCATAGGGACCGAGGAGCAGATGGATGAGGCCCAGCCGACTGTGCCTTCGTCTTCTCACATATTTTAGAGCGATCCTACGTGTCCTCCTCCAGACGGGACGAGGATAGAGATTTTGGCGGATGGGCCTACAAAGTAAGTTAATTAGTTTTAGTTTTCTTATATTTCACTCCCCACTCCCAGAATACTAGGTAAATACGACTAACATGGGCAACTACACCTTGCAGAATACCAAAGTAAGCCGCAATGTGCTAAGGTTGTCAAGAAGATAAATGGGTGGACTTTAGCATGCTATGAAGTCAGTCCTAAGACGAACAAATCCTAGTATCTTAATCCATCAACAAAATTTTTAAGAGTATATCATACATGAATGTAAAGAGGCATCCTAAAATACATACCACATATGATCATGAAGCTAGTGAATACAAAATTTTGCAATAACAGAGTATAATTATATATGATCAAATATACCAACCATGATCTAATATATATATATATATATATATATATATATATATATATATATATATATATATCATGTTGACCGTAGTCTCAAAAATATAAGGAACTAACTCTGCCCCCTTGCTAACACCACAAATCGAGAAATCAAAACGAGGGGTGGAAGAAGGAAACTTACTTGCGAGCTTTGGCTGAAGTCCTATGAGTGCAAGCCATCTTTCTAGAAGTACGAAGGATCCTGATTTCCTTCGGGTAAATTTTGCCAAGAAAAATCAGTGGGGTCAGAACCCAAAGCAACAAGTACCACAAATGAGCTCAATGTGTTAACCAAAACCGCAATAAGCAGAAATAAGAGACAAATGAATAACTAAATAAATACGGGTTGAGCTTTGTACGGTACCAATGTATTTGCCTTGATAAAATAACTATAAGGACTGGTGCACTGATAATAAACTAACTATAAAGAAAGATAAGGAGACGAGCGACAAAAGGACATATGATCTACTCTGGATCAAGACCACAACTCTTAAACCAAACAAGAACCGGAATTGCAGACCTTCATCCGAGCAGAACTTTAAACTCTAACCATGCGTCAAAGAAATAAAATTACAAGAGCGAGCTATAATTGAAGAAAAAAATATTTATTGCACGGCCAAACAGCTCTATCGCTTGCTACAATTAACTAGCTAGGGTTATCACAACTAGTTACTAACAAATGCATGTTTTGAAGAATATCGCTACCACCGGTACTATAGTCAACTTGGATGGCCAAGGGTACACTTGTCTAGTTCTTGTTGTGAACATCACAACAATGATGAATAAAGAACTAAAGCAAATAACTGATAGCATAACACAACATAACTTAGACCTAAACTGGTTTTGGTAACCATAATCTGGTTTTTGTAAACATAACTTATCTGTAAATTATCTTGTAACATAAACTGAAACTGAAACATAACTGGAACATATACTGAAATACATAATGTTATGAACCTTGGCTCAATAATAACAACTTGTAGTGCCACAACACATCACAGATCTTGTAACCATATTTTGTAACAAATCATATAACTACCACGGTATATCACAAAGTCGTGTATGTACCATGGCATGCGTAAACTTGGTAGGTCATGGGGCCCTTGCCTAGTAGGGTTGGTCCATGCCTTATGGGTCCCTTGGAGATCGGGGTCGCCGGTAGCGCATTATTCTTCCCTCCCAATGATCTAGTCAAAATTTATCTCATTAATCATTATTTCAAGTTCTTGAGTCATGGATACTCGAGAACTTCCTAGAATGATGAGTTATGAGTATGAGCACGAGCTATTCACGAGTTATCACGGGCGAGCTTATCGTATCCACGATATGCGATACATTGGGCAATACTCACACTCGATTGCCCGATGCCAAATACAATAGGTTTACCATACACTACAATTTCTACGGTGTCTTGAGGGTCAGAACATGTGTTAAATTGTAAGAGCACAACATCCAACTATATAATTTACAAAGAAATATCCCAAGCAAAAATGGAAGGAACGCATAATAAAACCAGAAAAAAGTTGGCGCACAAATTAGGTTGGCACACAAACTAACAGAAATAAGATTGACGCACAAACTAGATTGGCGCACAAACTAACAAAAGTAAGGTTGGCGCAAAAACTAACAAAAATAAGGTTGACTCATTTTCGCAAGAAAGTCCGCGAGCTACAAAGGGGTGGAGCACTTTGTCAAGTTAACCAATATGGCGCACTTGACAAAAGTGCGTGGGCAAGTTAGCTAAAAGACAAAACACAGGTCAAAGCTCGACAGTCGAGAAACTCGTCAGTTGAGGAGCACATAAATCAATAACACATAAATCGAGAAACCAACCAAAACTTTATTCCTAAGGAAATGAAGAGGGAAGAAAGTACGCGAGCAGACCAAACATAAGAAAAGTGCACCGGTTGACGAAACATAGGAAAAGTGAGCCAGATTGCTAAATGGAAAGAAAGTGCGCTGACTGACTGTGGTACACTTTCTCTTGGTTTTCCAAAGAGAACTTTGATTGAATACGCACCAAAGTGCGCCAAGCTGGGTTTTCTCATTAAAGTGCCCCACTAACTCAAGGAGTGTGACTGGCACTTTTGCTAGGAAATTGAGTGCAATATGATTACTATACACGAAGAGTTGGAAAAGTACACCAGTGCGCCCAAAGTAAAACATACGTATTTCTATGCCAAATGAGTTCTCTTGCATACTCTTCACAAAGCACTGTTCTTCTTCTCTAGTCAGCCATTTTGGTTTATGTATTGTATTAAGTTTTACCACTGAACTTAGCTGGACTCAAAATCAAGCAGGATCAAAAAAAAAGTTACATAAAATATGGTAATCTACACTATGAGATAATTAGTTTTGTAAAACACAAAGTTTTGGGAGATCAAATCCCAGAAAAATAAAAGTGAACCCATAAACATAAACTTAGGTCAATGCAATTCCAGCTGAGAAAATTAAGAACAACAAGTATTAAAGATGAAGGGGGTGCTCGATCCCAACAAAACAAGAAAATATTACGAACTAAAAGCATGTATAAATCCATGGTTTTCTCTTGTGCAAGATAAACTTGCCTGAAGTGGCTTCTTAGTCTCAACTTCTCATGTCCAAGTCACAACAACTTCTCCCTAGGGTTAGGGTTTGAGGGAATGGAGCAAAGGAAGGAGAAAGAAGACAGAAAATAGAAAGAGTAAAATAAAGAATGAAAGGTAGAAGAGAGAAAATACTCATATATATATATATATATATAAGGGGAGAGGGGGATGGTTTAGCCAAGGGTTCCGTCATGCCCCAGTCCCAAAATACCGAGGGACTAGACACATGGCAATGGCCAGCAGCACACTCTAACGGGCAAACCCAATTTAATGGACCCATTCGAGTGTACTTAAGCTGTAAAACAATAATAAGGGTCTATGATACAAGTCACAGTCTAATTCTAATCTCATCCACAGAAGATAAACACAATCAATATCAGAATAATCAAGATGAAATAATAATCAACAAAATGTCTTAGGGAACAACCCGATAATGAGTTTAATACAATAGTTACACGAGACAGAAAATAGAGTATCAAGAACAGAAATGACTGAGTAATAAAATACTCAGGAGAAGTCTTTCAGCATCACCTCGTCCTCTGGTACTGGTACTGCTCCAATGTCTGCTCCTGTCACGTATACCTCGGGATAGATCTCTTCTGCTATACCTGGGGACATAATCCGGATCCAGGTCCTAGCAAGGTACAATAATAACTCAAGCCAAATAAGTGCAGTATAAAAATAAATGAATCAACAGGGTAAATATTTTAACCAGCTAAGTGATATGCAAATGAGAGCATTAATCATACTCAGGCTGAAACTACTATAGGCTCTGTGTCGGGGGAACCCATAGCAACAATATCACGTAATGTGTCTAGCTCTGATGTAGAGACTATGGCCTCACAATAATAAAAATATATATAAAATCAGCCTGTAGCATGTGTGTCTCTCCCCACCCAATGTAATCACACGTCTCATGTCCACGACGTCTCATGTCCATAATACGCAAGATTATATCTGACGCAACAAGTCATATGATAGCTATACATATAAACCTATACAGAATCACCATGAATATATCAGAAATGATTCTGCCATATGAATAGTGTCAAGTGTCCTATGGTATGACGTACTTGATAATGCAAGCACGAAAATGTATAGGGTCGCGATATCAATCTCTAGGTGACGTTACACAACTCCGCGTACGGCGTTGACACCCGAATCTTATTCGGACGCTAAGCAATGTCACACGGTCCTAGGTTGAACAGATACATCACATAAATAAATCAAGGAAATAATATAAAGCAAATACTGCAAGATTGACAAGGTACACTTGCCTGGGATTTGGTTTCCAGCAGTTGCTTCTGTATCAGCGGGATCTTCAGGTACTCCTCCGGATACTGAAATAATCATGACCATCATGATCAGAAGATATAAAATAGCTAGGATTGCCTATCCATAAGTCCAATTTGGACACATGGGCAAAATTGATAGTTTCTGGTCAAAGCGGGGTCCACATGTGGCCCACTTCGCACCAAAAAATGTGCCAGAGATAAAGTTCTCCAAATTTGTCAAACTTAGTATCTACAAGTCCAGAACGATGATATGAACCCAACGGAATGTCCATAACCAATTCTGATGAGCCGATCACAAAATCGTCCGTCAAGTGGAGTCGTAGGGTCCACGGTACGGGATTTTGTCAATGTTTTCAGAATTAAACCAAACTTGGGTCACAGGGCCAGCGTAATGCTATGAGTCCGATGGTGCAAGTTTTATTGTGAAACAACGAGCACACACAAAGTTACAACGAGTTTCAGAACATGTCCGATATGGGGCGATTTTGACGGATACGCGATGATTCCGGTGTGCACGCACATCCAAATCAACTTTTATGAAATCCCACATGTCCGCATTGACGATGCGCACCTTTCAGTAAAATTCTCACATGACCAAGTTGCCTCGTTTAGTCGGACGCACCCAGTTCGGGAAAATTTGGGTTTTATATAACCAAGCTTTTGGTCAACTTCAACCGAGAATAAATTACAATCTACAACACATAAAATAAGCTAATTACAGGATTTAAAACTTGGTTATACTATCTAATTAACTGTTCAAGTGAATTTTAGAATTAGTTAACATGTTGCACGCAAAATGGTCGTGAACTTGTGAGTTCAGAAAAATTTTTGAATTTCAGAAATAGGGGTTGTTTTTTCTGTTTTTGTGTCGCGATTTGCGACCGACACAGGACGCGATACCCCGGACAAATTACACGGGGTTCGAGAGGGTTACACAGCGAACATGTCACAACAGACCGTTCGAAAAATGTTATGACGAGGAGAGAGAAATTCTTACCGAAATAGGGGATCGGTATCGACTACACGTCGTGTACACGCGGTGGCGCGGCGGCCGATCGGCGGCGACTTCGGGTTGCTGCGGTGGCGGAGCTCGTCGGCGTGCCGTTCGGAAGGTTGCCGGAGGTCGGGGCGGAGGTGTCGTCGGTTGTGGTGAGGTGGCGGAGGCGGTGGTCGGTGTTGGCAGTGCTGGTGGGTGAAGGGGGTGTCCGTGGGTTCTTATAGGGGTGGGTCGGCCGTTGGCGGGGAGGTGAACCGTCGGGACGGCCACGGCGAGTCGGGGAGATGAAAGGGTAGGGTGGCGGTTGAAGTCGTGACGGCGATGGTTGGGTGAGACGAAGGGTCGTCGACAGGAAAAACGGTCGGGGTTCGGTTAGTTACTGTAGCAGTGAGAGGCGGGTCGGGTTCGGGTCGGGTTTTCGATGCGGGTCCAGATCCGACCCGATCCAATAGGGTTGGTTCAGTTTGGGTTTGGTTTATATAGGGTCAGTTCGGTTCAGGATGGTTTAAACCGGTTTAATCTGATTTATTTTGGTTTAATTAAAAGCTATATTTTTAGGTCTTTAAAAATAGTTTTTTGGTCCAATAAATTCCAGAAAAATTACACTATGTCTAATTATTTATTTTACACTAAAAAATATTATTTTCATAATATTTTAATATTTAGTTTAATACTCAAAAATATTTAATTCCTGAAAAACATTTATTTTAAATAGTTTAAAAATTACAGAAAAAATCCATAAATTTATTTTTAATTTTTGAAAAATCCAGATGTTTACAGGTTCAGTCAAAATAAACCAAACCAGGTGTCCACTCTATATGCGGGTCCTACACTGGGTCTCTGGCAATGCCAATGGGTATTCTACGGGTCTCGGGTTGTCTCTCTCAACATGAATAAATACAAACGATAGGAAGCATCATGCAAATACAACAAAAATACATTATCAGGAAAATAAATTCGAATATCAGAAATTCAAGAAATGCTAAATCAGAAAATGGGTGTGACATTACGCATATATAAATATATATTCACCTTTTCTTTAATATAATTATCTATGTATAGATATCGTCCCTTGTCGGTACATAGATCATTGGAGAATTTTTTTGAGGTACAGCTTTGGTGGCCCTTAGACCAACTACTCGGATGCCCTGGATGACAGTAAGGCATTCTAGTTTGCGCACTTCAAGTTAAAAGTAAATTTGGGTTTAATATCAATCATCTAATTTGGTATTTTTTTATATAAATTTCTACATTACTTCTTGTAGAAAACGTATTCTATCCGCCGCACCGGGCTGAGGTGTTCGAGCAACACTTTTCTGCCGTCGCCGCCAAACTTATCTGTGATGCGATCTGCGACCAGAAGGCTCATGATCTTTTGGGACAACCAACCATTGGTTGGATCACGCCTGAGTAGTGGACTGCGATGACGGCTAGATTTAACGATCATAGGTACAAGAAAAAGTCAGAGAAGGCGAAGGCGGCCAAGAAGAAGACAAGAAACTGGTGTGGTGGGTCGATTCCGATGGCGGAACATTTTTGTCGAATGGTATGTATTTTATTATATACATAGTATTTTAATCGAAGTAAGATAAAATATTTAATTTTAGTAACATACAATATATTTTTTAACAGGTCCAGAGGGGTGAGAACGCTAACATGGTGACAGTCTTCCTCGCCACCCAAAGGAAGGGCGGACATCTCATCGATTAGAGGGCCACGCAGAGCTACGTAAGTATTACTTTATATTTTGTTATTTTTAATATAAATTAGAAAATATACAAATAAATATTTATGTAGTTAGTAATAAGTACCTTAGATATATATTAATAATTATGCATGACGAGTGGATAGTAAGTAATACGCTTATCGAGAGATATGTAATTTTTAGGATGAGTATCTTAGGCTCCGTGAGCGGTTGACCCAGCCCACACAGGGAGAGGCCGATAGTTCCTCGCAGCCCCCCGCTCACCTAGCTCCGTCGGTTGACGAGCTGTAGATGACCGTCGTTGATGGTCTGCAGAGGGGTACGTACTACGGTACGGGATCCTACGACGCCTATATTGCGTCGCAGTCCTCTAGGACCCCTCTGCTAATGTGCATGCCACACATCCCTCCCATGAGTCGGTGCGAGCCCAGCAGAAGAGGGTTGACCATCATTTTGCGTCTCTGCGTGGCGAGTTGATGCAGAGGATTACGTCGCAGCCCACACCGCAGACGGACAATGCGACGATCGTAGTGCATTTTGATTCGCTTGAGCGTAGCATGGCAGAGTTAAGAAATCTAGCCAAGTCGACAGAGCTCAACGTGACGGTGCTACATGGGTCGCATGTAACCATGGGTGATGTACTGGCGAGGCTACAGACGCCACAGTCAGTGGAGCAGAGTACTGTGAGGATGTTATCTGTCATGGATACTTGCAATGCTCGACTGACTGCGTTGGAGCAGATACGTCCTCCTGGTCCGTCGGTATCGACATCTACATCGACTGCACAGACTCCTCCATCGGGTGCCATGCTGATTTCACCGGAGCATTTGGCCTCGCTGATATCCCAGATTCGCGGCGGTGCTCCTCCTCCTCTTCCTGATCAGCAGTAGTTGCTCTTTGGACAGACTCATCTCCTAGGCTCACCGCGGTCCTCCTCCTTCGGATCAGTAGTTGTCCTAGTTTGGACAGTTTATTTGTTTTTAGACTTTTGGCCCATGATATTGGGTCGTTTATGTATTAAGATAATATTTCAGACTTTATTTGTTCACATCCAGTACCAGTTGTGATGTTTACTGGATATTTTTTCCAGACTTAGTTTGTATGATGCATGTGAATTTGCTGGATATTTATTTTCATACTTTATTTATTGAGAATGTGTCTATTTCTTTTAATTTTACTTTATTATTTATATTGCATGCATGAGATTTTACCGGTGTTGAGTGTTCCACCGAAGGGGTCGGCGAACCCAGAAAATTCAACGGAGGGTTGCTCCGGGTCTGTCTATTTTTATGAACTTCGATATTGCAGGAATATATGATAAACTGCAAGCATACATTTATTCCATTTTTTAATTATTTTTTGCAATTTAGCGACGTTTATATACGTCACTAACTGTATCATAACGTTGCTAATTACGTCGCTAAACGTCGCTAAATTGCTGACATGACAGTATTTACCAGGTCAGCAGAACGTCGCTAAATGTGTTGCAAAACGCCGCTAAATAGAAAAATATTAGCGACGTTTAACGACTCATAACACGTTGCTAATATAGCTACGTTGTGTCGCTAAAGTTTGCTAATATGAAAAATATTAGCGACCCAATACGTCGGTATGAAACGTCGCTATAGTGACGTTTAGCGACATTTTTTCTGTCAACGACTAGCTTAAACATGACTTCAATGAAACATCGCTAATTACGTTGCTAAAATTTTTAGCGACGTTTTCATGCCATTTACCGACGTCAAACTCTATGTCAAGAAGTGTAGCTTCCTTACCAACCAACTCATCTTCTTGGGATTTGTAATTAGCATCAATGGACTTAGTGTCGATGAGGAGAAGATTCGAGCAATTTGGGACTGGCCTACTCCAATGACAATGACTGAAGTTCAAAGCTTCCATGGTCTCGCCAACTTCTACGGACGATTCATCCGCAACTTTAGCGCTATCGTGATGCCTGTGACAGAATGTCTGAAGACATGCACATATTTCCATTCAATCTAACGATCGGTATAAAAAGTGTTAAAAGAAATTGGCACAGAAAATAATTTTACCATATATACATGTACACATTCTCCAAAGCAATGACACTGGAATTATTACAAGTTTGATGGGTCAAAACAAATAAACAAAGTAGGGGTTGGCATCGCTCCATTCCATGATGTTGTTCCCCTCTTTCGTATCAATAGGTGCAACTTCCAAAGATGTTGTGCAGCTCTAGGCCTCTTGCTATCCCAAACCCCAACGAGTCCAATATCTCCTCTCTCGGTCAAAACTCAGACCCCGCTGTGTTGTTTGACCTCGTCCTTCTTCCTTCTTCCTCTTTAATTCAATGTCACAGGAATGCGTTCTCTCTGTATCTTACTTTGCATGTACAGAGTTTGTATGTAGAAAGAAAGAAAGAAGTGACGTCAAAAGTGAGGAGAAGTGACCTTCGGTCTGATCCGATGCTGCATAGCCTTGGATTCCTAGACCATCCATCCATCCATCCATCCATCCATCACTTTTGCTCATCAACTGCACGTGTGCACAAAGGACTAAGGGATCCTTCATTCACCATCTACCAATGTTGGTCCACATCCCCACCTCCCTCCCATTATTTCTTCCTTGTGATGCGGATGGGCAACCCTTCCTTCATCCTCACTGTTGGAAAGTTCACTACGTAATCCTTCTCAGCAACCCACCTGTTATCAAATGTCAGGATCATAAGAAAAACATCAACACATTCATAGGACAAAGTACAATCAAAATTAGATTCGTATGCATATCTTCTTAATTAGTTGCCAATATATATATTTTGAATTGCATGTGGTTCGTTGATTAATGTTCGTTTTATGAGCTGAAGCTGAATCAATTTTGTCTGGACAAGAGACTAGTTATCTTATCTTGAATATAACTTGCAACATTAATTTGTGGAACTTCGATCATTTCACTATAAAAAATATATATTATGTATTCAAGATCTCGATATGGTCATGAACATGGACCGAGCCACTTGGTTGACTGGGATGGGCTCACCCACCCAAAGTAGTGTGAAGACATTCTTAAGTACTTGGCAAGTCTGACAAAATAAATTTCATCACATTGTGTTAGCAGTAGGTTTAGTCTAGAATCTACTCATTAAACCTTAGAAAAGTCTTATCGGAAAAGTGACTCTCCTTTCATTAGTTTGGTTTTACCAAACACACAGAGACTTATGAAACACAATAATATACAAAATTCATTATTTTATTTTCTTGACACTTTAGTTGTACAGATCCTAGCAGCTGGACAGAGAAGAGAAAGTAACCATGGAAGTAGGCATTTTTTTAAGAACAAAATTGAGTTGTACCTCACTTTATTTATCATAATTAAATGTGGAGCCTACTGTTTTATCATAATGTACAATATCTTCCACTTTCGTCAAAAACTACAAATTACCATTATTACCAGTCATCCTCCTTAGCCTGGAAAGAGAGAAGGAATATTTCGGTCAAAAATTAAGGGTGACGAAAGTAGAAAAAATGTACATTATAGTAAAGCAGTGGGGTGTACCTTGAATTAAGATAAATAAAATGGGGTGCAACTCAAATTTTTTGTTTTTTATATATATACATGTTGGTTCACATCTAGTTTTTCACTCCAAATTTTAGCACACACAAGTCCACATAAATGCACACTCTTAAACACTTTTTTAAAATTCCTAACTCTTCTCTCTCTCTCTCTCTCTCTCTCTCTCTCACACACACACACACACACACACACTATTCCGCATATATTCTCTCTCACTATTTCGCGTATATTGTACAATGCAAAGCAATGTATACTACAAACTATTACTTTTCATACCCTTACAATACGGTTCGGTATAGACAGTGGCGTAGCCAAAAAAATTATTTAGAGGGTGCGATACTTATTATTAAACTTTTGGGCTAATTAGAGTTTATACTAGCTTGGAGTTTAGGTTCTGACATGTCCATTTAGAAAGTTTGGTCCATAGATTTAGTATTTTTGGATCCTAAAATGTACACTATAATACTAAATTCATGAGCTAAACTCTCTAAATGGACATGTCAAGGCCTAAACTCTAAGCTGATATAAACTCTAGAGTATAAACTCTAATTAGTCCTAATTATTTTACAATACACAAATTTATAATCCCAATATATTAATATCAAATTTCATAAACTATTACAGAATGGATTAATATAAATATGAACATTAGAAATACCAATCAAGTACGAATATGAATAATATGATTCATCTATCAGTTTAGGTTAAGTGATTCCATTCATTGGGTTGACTCCGAATAAGGAATATGATGTCACTATAATCAATTACATTAAAGTTTCAATGGACCTATTTGCATTTGAATCTGACTCTGATGCACCTCTCAAAGTCACGTATATCAGTTTAAGATTTTAATATTCAAGACCCCCCACTTTATTAACCCATATTCAGGATGCACCCCACTTTATTTCCATAATGTACAAGTCCTCTCACTTTGACGGAAACCATCTCTTCCTAACGGTCAACCCGTTTGACTCATTTTTTTGGACGAAAGTATCCATGTCTTCTCTTCCCTCCTTGCTGTAGGCTCCCGTTCCGCCCTCCCTTCCCCCCCTTCTCTGCCACCGTCCCCCCCCCCCCCTCCCTTCCTTGCAACCGCTCTCCTCCCCGCCCCCGCTCCCCCGCAGCAACAACAGCAGCGCAGCGACAGGTGGAACGGGGAAGGGGAGAGTGGGAGGGGGGGGGGGGGGAACTTGCTCGCAAAAGAGGGGTGAGAGAAAAGAGAAAAAAAAAAAGAGAATTTATTGTCAAAAAATTAGTCAAATCAGTTGACCGTCATCACTAAGACAAATTTTTGTCAAAAGTAAAAAAATGTATATTATAGAAATAATATAGGATATTTCTTAATATGGACAAATAAAATAGGATAGAAGTGGGGGTAAGTGAAATTTTTTTCAAAAGTTATTTGGTGAACTAGCATAGAGATGAGACAGGAGAAGTGACAGAAAAAAGTTGTATGATTCACTTCTCGTAGGCTTCAGTAGTAAAACAAAAAGTAGTTTTTTCCCCACTGTTCTAGTCAAATGGAATGCTAGGCTATAGAAGAAAGGTTGTGATCTTTGCCCCCTACATAGTAGTAAAGCAGGCTTCACGTGAGTCTCTCTCTCTCTCTCTCTCGTGCAAGTGCAATATATGCAAGTCAAAGTAATTAGAAAGAAAGGCCGACCTGTGATCCTTGCCGACACTGCTACGCCTAGAATCTATGGCTCCCACTCATTCACTGTGTGGCTCACCTTCCACATATATTCCTCCCCGTGCACAGTGCGCACGTGTGGCGTGGGGGGGGGGGGGGGGGGGTTCAGGGGTTGAGGAGTTGGGGGCCGGGGTTGTGCTTGTAATCAGCGTACACAAAACACAACCAAAGTACACTGTCACGACCTCCGTGACCGGCTAATTTGGAGGTACAGTACATACTAAACATCCACACTGTTCTCACGTGATAGTAATATCACATGCCACACTCTTTAAGCGCGGTTAATAGCTGGTCAAGTATACACTCTACCCTAAATGAGTTTGATTCACATACATTTCTACAGACGGTGATATGTTCTGTTAGTAGTAGAGAGGAGCTGGATCCAAAAATTGAAAATAACCTAAGGTCTCATATGGTTAGTCAAATTATGACGTTGAAATAGAAAATTAATTTTCAATAAAAAAAAAAGTTTCCATAATCCATTCAATGATTCACTTTATATCTTAAGTATTAACTTTTTTTTTTCCAATTTTTTAAATATTTTTAAACACAGGAAAAAAAAAATCATAAAAACCTATAATTTTTCAAAGATAAAAAAGAGCAAAGAATTAAAAAAAAAATTTATTTCTTTTTTGTGAAATCAAACGAGGCCTAAGATTATCGGATCGTAACTTTATTACACTTTCCTATTAATGGACTGTTTGGTTGCTTGAAAGTTTAAAATAATTGTCAGCAATTGGTATTTTTCTGATGAATATAATAAATCCTTACGTGAAGTTGGTGACCAAGTGGTGGAGAAAGATGGAAGCCTCCAGCCTGGCGAGATCGAGCCCCGGACACAGCCTTTGCCCACCACCAAAAGGGGTAAAGCTACAAGTGCTCGCATCTAATTTGTCCTGAAAATTAAGAGTTCGTCAATAGGGGATTTAGCTAGCTTAACCAAACAAGCAAGCAATTTGTTGTAGCTAAGCCAATGTAGCTCACCTTCCACCTCCATGGATTGAAGTGGTTGGGGTCCTCGTAGTGGTCGTCGTCGAGGTGGACCGATCTGAAGTAGGTGTAGACGCACCAGCCCTTGGGTATGAAATGCCCCTGCACCTCCATGTCCCTCACCGCGGTCCGCATGATCCCGCTGATGATGTTGCCTAGCCGTAGCGTCTCCGTTATAACCTGCACTTACAATTATTAATGTTGGATCTATCTGGACATACATGCATGCATGAAATTAATTAACTCGGTCGATCGTGACAAGAGAAACTTACGTCTTGTGTAAACGACAGGGACATATAGTCGGTCCAATGCAAGTTTTCTCCAAGTCGAGATTTTTTCTTCTTCAGTTGCATGTTCTCTTCCTGCATGCATGTATATATTTATCAAATATATATATATATATATATATATATATATATATATATATATATATATATATATATATATATATATATATATATATACACGTTTAAGTACACATTCTATTGAACTCCGTCTAAGAATATGCGACGATCATTCTTCCCAAAATTTGGACAAAGGACAAGAACCAATGACGTTCTTCTTAGGGATCACCTATGCAAATTTCACTAAAATATTTCATCTATTTGGTTTGCTAATCACTAACTTGGCATAAGCCAAATTGGCATATTCCCCTTGTTATGATCATCTAATAACAAGACAAGCATATATATATATATATATATATATATATATATATATATATATATATATATATATATATATATTCTCTACTCCAATATTGCACTACTCTGAACCCAATTAGTAATCGAAAATGCTAAAATGACCACCGCGGATTGTGCCGCAACCGACGTCAAACCCTCCAATTCGCCCAAACACCCTCACTCGTGCTTCGGGTCTAGAAAAATGCTTTCCTCTCCTCCAATCCGCAGCCAACACGTGGCCGGGGGGCGAATTGTGCGCGCCAATCCGCGGTCCATTTAGCACTGCCGATTAGTAATTAATTGATTGTGGGGTCTCAAGCAATCACGAATGATGATTTTAATAGTACGTACTTCCAAGTGCTGGAGCGCAAGAGGAGAATCGCTGAGGTATTTGATCGCGAGGGTGACAAGGATGGGAACCGAATCCTCCCCCGGAATCATCAGATCAATCATGTTGCTCGATATGAGGTCGTCGGTGAGCAGATTGCTCGTGTCGTCGATGAGGACGTCCATGACATCCTTCGGGCGGCCGGCACTTCCCTTGTTCCTCTTCCTCTTCTCCTTGATGATCTTCTCCACTAGCCTCACCATTTTCTTCTTCGCCTGTATATAGTATGTATATTTTAATCAAACTTAAATGAGAAAATAAGCATAATTAAATTAAGCGGCCGGGCCGGACGGGGCGGGGCGTGTCGATCGATGATCCATCGGTGTCTTGCCTGTAGCGAGCGGTAGAGCCTGGTCCCGGGGAGCTTCACGGGCAGGGACATGAGCCCGGCGATGAATTCTTGAAACTGCTTCTTGAGGAAGTGCATTTCTTCCCCGGGCTCTAATCCAATCAGACCCTTCACTAGTATTTGGAACACAATCTGCACATGTGGAAAGTAAGTATTCTTGTCATTGTGTGAGCTAGCTAGCTAGCTAGCAAAATAACATTGCTATATTGTACTACTCTACAACCAATGGCCAAAATATCTCATGCATGCATCTACTATTGGTATAGGTAGGCCTCAGCAGTGCATGTAGTGTCAGAAGTAGTGTGCACGTGTGATGGGAGGGAGGGAGGGAGGGAGGGAGGGAGGGAGGAGAGGGAGAGGGAGAGAGAATCAAGTACTATTACTGAGACGTGAGTACTGACATGTTTTGCTTGGTCTTGGATGCGGATGAGCTGACCATCCTCCCATCCCGCCATCGACTGCAGCACGTAGCGCTCCATGTCGGCGGTGATCTGGGACTTGAGGTGGGCGGAGCGGAAGAAGGCCCCGACGAGCCCGTGGAACCGCTTCTGGAGGCTGCCGTTGATCAGGAGTATCGACGACTTCCCCATCAGCTCCATCAGCGACTTCGGATACCACGGCACGAACGCCCTCGCGTCGCTCTGCAGCACCAGCCTGCTGAACTCCGCGTCGGTCGACACCACCGTCGGGCACCCGAACAGGTGCGACTTGAACACCTTGCCGTACCTATATACATATAATTATAAACATGACAACTAAGATAACTGTACATACAATACAATACAATAGTATGTATGCACGAGGAGAGAACTAATAATGGTCGTACGTACGTCAGTCTACGGCGGTTCATGAAGCTCTCCGGGCAGGGGGAGAAGGCGCAGGAGATGAAGTCGAGCGTCTCGCCGATGATCGGCCAACCGAGGGAGCCACAGGGGAGGCTGGCTCCTACCTGCCCCCATCTCCAGAACCTCTGCCTTCGACATAGGAGGAGGATCACGACGGGGAGGACTACTACTACTATTACTAGCACTGATGCCGCCATGACCAGCAAAGCCATCTGAAGTGGTATATGTTCTCTTTATGTGGGGATCTATATATATAAGAAAGGAAAATGCTAACTAAACCTCCCACCCCACCTTTCGGAGCCCACCAGTGCAAAATCTGGGCCCCCTCCTCCAATGGAGGGCGACACGTGACGGCAGACTGGCCGAGTGCAGTCCAAGCAGCAGCACCCTACAAGAAGTGTGTGCGTCTCAAATGGAATGGAACGGGTGGAAGTGGGAAAGGACTATCCGAAGAGTTGGATTACCTAAGCCGGAACTAGAACTTATTTTCGTTATCATTTGATTCTTGATGGGGGCCGATTTTGAAGATCTCGACCACTTATAGGTCATGTTGGATCTGAAGGTTATCCTAAACAGAAAAAAAATTGTCCACATCTGAAGTCTTGAAAAAGTTATCCCTAGACCGGCCCTGGCTAGGTAGGATTGTTATATAAGTAAGGATGATGATCACAATGAATAATGGTGGCCAATAACAACATGTCAACAACAGTGTTTGGTCGATTAAGGCTTAGTTATTAGTCCCTATAGCAAAAGCCCAACTGCTCACCTCGTGCACACATGTGAAGTCCATTCAATCAATAAAAATCCACTGCTCCTACCTTCCACCGTCATCATCATACAAAGTCCCTTTTGTTGTCTCTCTCTCTCTCTCATATTTGGTAAAAACCAAATCATCACCCAAGCTATGCCACCATCTCCCCCACAAATGTAATGTTAAGTGAAGTGAAATAAAGCAGGGCTTTAGTTTCTAAGAGCCCCCCACATGTGGTGCCTATTCCCTTTAAGAATGCCACGCTTTTGCTTTCCCCTTCCTTTGAGTTGACTGTTGGCTAGCGCGCGCGCGCGCGCGCGCTCTCTCTCTCTCTCTCTTACTTTTTTTAGCCATCACATATGTCTATGGGCACCTCATTATTCCCGTAACAGTGTGGTGTGGGAGATTACCTAACCAAAAACATTTTTTCACTCACAGGAGATTGCCAAATTCTCATTCATCCTTGTCACCGAACTTGAGAGGAATGATTCATTCGATATACAGAACTTAGATGTTGGGTACAGTCTGAATTGATAAAAATAAATTTTAAAATTCAAATATGATAAAAAATTTAATTTGTTATAATTTAAAATTTATATTATTTTGATTAGATTTTAAATTTGTATCAAATATTTAATTTTATCATATTTAGAGGTCCATAATTGATGTTTCCTATTTTAGATAATGAGTTTCCCATTTAGTAATTCTTATGACCTAAACTAGGATTTCTCATCCTACTTATATGGGTGAGGGTGGAGCCACAAAAAATATAGCACAAAAGGTGGAGATTCGGGATGCTCGTCCACAGAAAATCAAATAGAAGGTTAGTGTTTTGCTCTTATGGCTCGTCATTCAAGACAGAAGGAAGAGAAGATCTGATCGATGAGTCATTGTATTCGTTCAGAAAAATTGCTACGGGATTTGGTGAGTGATTTCAATTGTAATCGGTTTCTTTTCTTCTTGAGTGTGGTGAGGGAGTTGAAAATATTAGGACAAAGGGTTCAACATTGGTTTTGTCAATCTTATAATTTCACATGAGTTATATAGATTAAGATTTGAATATGTGACGTAGTTACCGCCATATACGTTGTCTTTATCTGTGCTTGGTGTTCGTTAGACAAAGGTTGGTTATATCAGGTTGGTTGACCTAAGTTTTCACTGCGGTCAGTCTTAGACGACATCAGAGCGCTTACAGGACGTGTCTGATCCCAACAATTGGTATCAAAGCTAGGTTCGCGAGAGGGAAGGTGCAAACATGTCTACGGAGCAGACAAACACACATATAATCATCCTCACAGGAGGAAACTTGACGATTTGGAAGCCATTGATGGAAGATCTACACTGGTGCAAGGACTTGCTTGGTCCGTTAGAGGACAATAGCGCCAAGCCATCGGACAAAGCTGTTGAAGACTGAAAATGACTAGATCGGAAGGCCGTTGGATTCATCTAAAAATGGCTGGACGACATGGTGTTTCACCAGTTGTCCATGGAGAGTTCGACAAAAGCATTATGAGAGAAACTGCATTCGTTGTACGAAAGAAAGACGAATGGCAACAAAGCGTTTCTTATTTGCCTACTTGTCAACTCGAAGTACACGGATGGTGCCCTGATGGCACAACATCTGAAGGAGGTTCAGGGTATTATTGATCAGCTATTTGCGATGAATATGGTGATTGACGATGAGCTTCAGGCCCTTCTGCTTTTGAGGTCTCTGCCAAAAAGCTGGGAGACGTTGGTGGTGTCGGTGAGAAACTTAGCATCTGACGGAGTTGTCATAATGGAGGCGGTCAAAAGTAGCTTGTTGAATAAGGAGGTCCGACGTAAGCAAGTTGAATCGTCATAGGACTCCGCTCTGGTTTCTTTCTTTGGGAAGGGAAGACCCAAGTCACATGCGAGGATATGGGAGTGTTCTTAGGATCTTGCAACTGTGGACCGCAAGGAGGACTGCTAACACTATGGCAAAATTTGAAACGAATCGTTTGTTTGCTTTCTCGAACAAGTCCGATAGAAGTCTCCAAGAGAGAATGAATCATATCAAGAGAACTACATGAAGCTCAAAGCTGAGAAGGCCAAAGACAACGATGATCAGGATGATCTCACGGCTGTGGGAGATATCATCATCACAGCAACGGATGCAGAGGAACCTGGTGGCATGTGTCAAGACGATGATTGAGTCATGGATACGGGGACGTCGTATCACGCCACTCCACCTAGAAGAATCTTTATGTCATACTGCGGTGGCTGGTTTGGACATATGAAGATGGACAACAAGGGGACAACTATAGTTGTTGGCATCAGTGTTCTGCACTTGACAACGGAGCTTGGTGAGAAGCTCGTTCTTAAGGGTGTGCGACGTGTACCGAGTTTGCGCTACAACTTGGTTTCGATAGGGAGGCTGGCGGATGATGGCTGTCGCAGTTTGTTTGGGGACAAAGATTGGATGCTTACGAAGGGTTCCCAACAACTGGCTCAAGGAGATTTATGTTGTAGCATGTATAGGCTCAAGCCGCTGAGTTCTATAGGTAGGCCACAAACATCGAATGGAGGCTCGAGGGGTGTTCGATAGGTGTTTCTAGATCATCAAAAACTTCTCTTGGAGGGTCTTCGAGATTCTTTGGGGATTACAGAGGATTCGATTCATCGAGACAAAGCTACGAATAGTGATGAGTCAAAGATTAAGGGTCAGTCTATCGGTCCCATGACAACTGGTCGATCTCCAGTGGGGGTTGTTCTACGAATCCAGTTTTGGCGACTGGTAGTTTGCCAAAATAATGTAGGGCAATATCGATTTTTGCTGTTCAAAGCCAGGGAGGAGATCAAGGTTTAGAGCAAACTCAATATGTGGCCAGTGCATCTCCATTCACACAGTTTTGGGGGAGCTGTGGGTCATCGACGACACTAACAATACTTTCACGCCCATGTAAACTCCCTCACCCAAAATAGGTATTTTGTGTGTATTTTATATTATTACATTTATTATAGTTTATTTTAAATATTGATTTTTTTAGAGTATTCTCTTAGTTAATTAGAAAATAAATTTTATGATATATTTACTTATACAAATATTTATTTAGAATCATTTTTAGGCTATTTTAGATTTTTGGAGATTTTTCTAGAATTTTTTGGGTAATTAAAACATAGGAAACGTAAAGTTTTAGGACTATCATGATTTACTATGAGACCATACTTGCATATTGTTCCTACCAAATATTTATTTTAGTTTAAAATATTTAATTATATTTTTCTATAATTTATTTAGAATTTTAAGAAATTTATTTAGATTTTTAAAATTATTTAGGATTTATTTGGATATATATAGTCTTAATATTAGATAGATGCTAATTTAGTGTTAATAGATATTAATAAGATTTTATAAATTATTTGTATTATCTTTAATTATATTTAAGATTATAAATTATTGAGATAAATTCAAACTCTATTTTAAATTAATTCAAATCCTGAACCTACTAGGAAAGCAACCTCATGCATATCATATCCTTATTTAAATTCATCATAATCCTATTCAAATTAACCAATCCTAGTCATATTTAATTAAGTAGTGTCCACCATTATAAATACCTCATCCTTCATATTTTTTTCCCCAAATTCCTCTCTTTTTCGTCCAAAATCAGTCAAAATTCGTCATAAATTCAGTCTAATTTTCTACTAGTTATGACGAATTAAAAAGACGATATCTGCTAGCTTCGGACTCCAAACGCGCTCCAGTTTTTTTTGTTAGAACGATAATGAGGTTAGGTTTCTGATTATATAATTTTTTTTTCTAAATTATGAGTATTAAATTCTGTAAAATTCGTAGAGCACAGTATGTCCAAAAATAGATGTGTTTCGATGTTTTCGCGATTCCGGGAGAACCAGGAATCAGAATCATGAACCGTTTAAAGTTTCGGAAAGCTAATGTTGAGATCATCGACATATATTTTTCCCAGAATTTATTTCGAAGTATTTACATACTGTTAATTCTGTAGAACTTTTAGGTTAGAATTTAACCATCGGTGCACAATACAAAATTTGTATGTGCCATAATTCCCAAACGAATTTGAATTCGGACGAGCTATAAATTCCAGCATATTTTTGACGCTGAAATCTACAGGAAATCATGCATGAAAGTTGAGTTTTTGTCGGTTGACTTTTTGGTCAACAGATCGCCTCGATTTGCGTGCCATGAGTCTCGAGTTGATAAAATTCAGTTTCTTTAGCCAAAATTTAGGAATTAACATAAAAATCAGAATAATAAGATTAAAATAGGATTTTAGAGTAATTATTCCAGAATTAAATAAATTAAAATAAATTATCTTTTGACGTGATAAATTTGTAATACATAGGCTATTTGGACTGTGACTTGGACTCTGATTCATACCAGCAGCAGGACCCCAGGCAAGATACCTTGCCAAATTGTTTATAGTACTTTGCATGCTATTTATATTTCTGTTTATTCATTGCATGTGTAGTTCGTTCAGTCATTACTATATATATTAGATATGTTGACACACACTTGACACCTAGTATCATGAGAGGACAATCATTAGGCATATGGGCTTTTAACCACTCTGGTAAACCGTAGTATATAGTTCGCACTACGGGCGTGTGTCGCGCTGGTCGCTACCCCCGCGGTATGTCGATTTCTGGAGTCTCGCTGGTCGCTACCCCCGCGGTATGTCAATTTCTGATGTCCATTGACGTGTGTGTGAGTTGTGAGGTAGATCGAGTAGCCTACCCTTGCCCATACGTTGAAAAGTTGTCCTCATTTGCATTCATATAGATTGTCATGTACAGCGTACTTATCTATTTTCAAACCATATGCATGTTTACTGTATTCAAGTTGGCTCATATTTTCTGTATCTTGTTACGTCCCTCTGAGGACTTGGTCCGCTGCCAGGTGTATCTTTTCTTGAGTATTTACAGGAGCGCAGATTTGGATGGTTACATGTGATCCAAGGATGTCTTCTCTTCGAGCTGTGATGGATAGCTGGTATTCTTATATTGTGTTGTGGTGTTGTACTCATATTGTATTTGCTCTTATATTCGAGTTGGTAGTGGATTTGTTTCCATCCAACTATCATCCTTAGATACTTCTTATTGAGATCTAGTTTCATAGATACTGGTTATTTATTTCTATAAAATTTTGGTGGATGAGATTTAGATTTTACCCTGTGACTTGTATTATATTTTATACCACTTGTGGATTTTATATTCATATTACAGCGTACGTATAGATTTGGTTTCCATATATTGGAGTTGCCATATCCATGCGGCTGGCATGCTTACGTGTCCTAGTCCTACGTATTTTTGGGACTGGGGCGTGACACCCCAGTCCCAAAATACGTAGGACTAAGAATACGTAAGCATGCCAGCCCTATGTATATGACAACTCCAATATATGGATACCATAATACACACGTACGCTGTAATATGAATATTAACTCATATGTGATATATATATTGTCACAAGTCACAGGGCATAACTAGATCTCATCCACAAAATCAAATAACCAATCAACTATATAACTGAATCAAGTATAAAATGCTTGAAAAGAACAAGTAGCTGGGTGGAGACAAATCCATTACCAAACTAGAATATGAGAGAAACAAATAAGCACATCTAATGAACAATGAGGTTCGAAGAGAGACCTCCTCGAAAGGGAATGGAGTAGCAAGTCCTGATCCGTGCTCCTGTAAATAGTCATGATCGTCTACACCTGGAAAGGGACCAGGTCCCCAGAGGGATGTAACAAGATACATAGAAGCATGCCAATTGAATACAGTAAACATGCATAATAGACAAAAAATATATAAGTACGCTGTACTAGACAATCTATATGAAATGCATAATGAGGACAACTTTTTGACGTATGGACATGGGTACACTACTCTATCTAATCTCTCAACTCATGCACACGTCAGGAACATCAGAAGCCGTCATACCTCGAGGGTAGCGCCCAGCGCGACATAACTACCGTAGTGCGTGCTAGTTACTACGGTTTACCAGAGTGGTTATAGCCCATACGCCTACTGATTGTCCTCCCTCCCATGATACTATGTCTCAAGTGTGTGTCAACATATATATATAGTATATAATTATGACTGAAAAAAAACACACATGCAATGAATATATAAAAATATAATAAGCATGCAAAGTACTGTAAGCAATTTGGCAATGTATCTTTCCTGTTCTGAAAAGGGATGAAGTCGCAACTCAAGGCGTCGCCCGATCTACCCGTCACATAAATTAAACAAGTTAGGTTACAAAAGTGGGTGAATTAGTTTCTCCATTTAATCTATTTTAATTCTGAATAAAATAACCTAAAATAATATTTTAATCTTATTATAATCTGATTTTATTGTTAAACCCTAATTTTGGTCCAAAGAAAGTCAACTTTACTAATTTGTGATCCGTGGCATACAAATCGAGGCAATCCGTTGACCAAAAAGTCAACCGACTCAAATCCTGAATTTTTGTGTCAAATCCTATAGATTTTAGCGCTACATGAATGCCGGAATCGACAGTTTCATAAAATCACAAGTCCGTAAAGAGTTATGTCCACAAGGGCGCACAGATGACAGTTTTCGGTGGTTTCCTATTTGCGTCTACGTTGCACGAATTTTACAGTAGACTAAACTTTCATATTAAATTCTGAAAAAATAATTTTTTGGAATTTTATCATGTCAAATTTTTGAAACTTCAAACGACTCATAATTCCGAGTTCAGGATCTCCTGGAATCTCGAAAATACGAAAACGCGTCTGATTTCGGACAACTGACACTTTTAGAATTTTCTGAAAAAATAGGTTCATAAATTATTAAAATAATTTATATATTCAGAAAACTAACCTTGATATAGTTCTAACAAAAAAACTGGAGCGCGTTTGGAGTCCGGAGCTAGGAGATATGGTCTTTTTAAGTCGTCATAACTACTAGAAAATGAGGCTGAATTTATGACGAATTTTGACTATTTTTAAACGAAAAAGAGAGGAGTTTGGGGAAGAAAATTATGAAAGATAGTTTGTTCTATAAGTCTAATAAGTATTTATAATTGTGGAGACTACTTAATTGAATACGACTAGGATTTGCTAATTTGGATATGATTATGATGAATTTAAATAAGGATAGGATATGCATGAAGTTGCTTTCCTGTAGGCTCAGAATTTGAATTAATTTAAAATAGAGTTTGGGTTTATCTCAATAATTTATAATCTTAAATAGAATTAAAGATAATACAAATAATTTATGTATAATCTTATTAATATCTATTAACACTAAATTAGCATCTATTTAATATTAAGACTATATATATCCAAATAAATCCTATATAATTTCAAAAATCTAAATAAAATTCTTAAAATTCTAAATAAATTACAAAAAATATAATTAAATATTTTAACATAAAATAAATATTTGGTATGAACAACATGTAAGTATGGTCTCATAATAAATCATGGAAGTTCTAGAAATTTACGTTTTCTATGTTTTAATTATCCAAACAATTCTAAAAAATCTCCAAAAATCTAAAATAGCCTAAAAATAATTCTAAATAAATATTTATATAAGTAAATATATCAAAAAATTTATTTTTTTTATTAACTAAGAGAATACTCTAAAGAAATTAAATATTTAAAATAATCTGTAATAAATATAATAATATAAAATCACACAAAATACATATTTTGGGTGAGGGGGTTTACAATCTACCCAACTTACAAAAATTTCGTCCTCAAAATTAAAAATAAGACATGATTTGCTAAATCTTTCACATTCGTATATAAGGCAAGCCTATCGCAATCTCCTTAAAAATTTAAATGACAAAATCTATTCAAATCCGTCACATTCTCTTCAAAATTAAAATAACTACTGTTTAAATCAAAACTTAACTTATCATAATCTCTTCTAGATTTTTAAATAATCAACATCCAAATTTAATTCAAATCTATATGATATCTTGAAGATTTAAATAACCTACATCAAATTTTACATCACGATTTTCAACTATCATAATCTCCTATAGATTTTAAACAATTATAATCAAATCTTATTCCTATATTTCAACTTAAGAATTTTGTACTCTTCAAATTTTAAATTCAATTTCTATTATCAACATTTCAAATAGGTTATCCAACAATCAAAATTTAACTTTTAATTCAAATCATCAAATTATAAAATTTTGAATTCAATCCATCAATGTTCATGTTTAGAGTTATATTTATTTTATTTTATTTTTATCCTCAAATTTTAAATTGTTAATTTAATCTTCAATATTCAAAATTTAAACCATGTGCTCAAATTATAAATATTTGGTCCTCAATATCAAGATATCAAATTTCATTAAATCCTCATCATCTTAATCATTCTTCAAAAAAATTCTCAAAATTTAAAATGACTTAAATCTCTCAATCTAATCTTACTTGATCACAATCTAAAAGAAATTTACCTTAAGTTATCAATGCGACTTCTACCCAACTTAGAATTTACCCATCTATCACATAAGGTTATACATTTAAAAAATATTTTTTAAATTATTTAATCATTTTATTCAATCCTCAAAAGTTTTAACACCAAATATATGCCCTATGATATGCCCTTAATTATGAAATTAGTCATCAAGTAATACGATTGGCCTATGGGGTATATCTAGTACTCTATGTGTATCAAACTTATACCAAGCACGAGCGTTCGTCTTTCCGAAATAGGGGAAGATAGAAAACAACAATAAAGAATTCAAGAAGGAGGTGATAGAATACAAGTACGAGGTTCAAGGCGATTTTAAGAATTCAAAAGAGAGTTGTCAAGGCAGTTGTGGATTGAAATCTTATTATTTTATTATTAATTTTTTTTTGGTAAATTTCTATTCACATATTCATATCAGAACAATTATGTACCTGATATGATATGCTCTGACTTGTCTAGAGGGCAAGTATATTCATCTAACAAGTTGAGTCAACTATATATCTCAATCCACGTAAGGTAGTCATGCGAAGAGCGAACCAAGCTCACTAAGGTTGATCAGACCATAATACATTGGTTCTAAATAGACAATTGTATTAGTGTGTGCACCCAATAATACATATGTCATGAACAAGCTCGATAAAAGAATAAGCTTGCAAAACTAGGCTATAATAGCAGCATAAGTCGAGGTAGTTCAGAAAATATAAGTATGCTAGATTATGATGAAAGAAGGTACACAAATAATTCAAGTTTACCAAGAAGATTGGTGTTGTGCCTCTACAGTTGCTATACTAACTTCTTGTCTAAGTCTAAAGTCAACCAAATAGGGGTATGGGCCTCTAAGTTCTACCATCTGGATAAACACTATTATCTTATGCTAGCATATAGTTGGTGTCATTCAATTTTACTTCCTTAATGGGTCAAAAGGACTAAGTGATACTAGGTTATGAGGCATACTACCCAACTTACAATAACTAGTATATATGCACGTGCTTTGCACGTATCTTGGAGTGGATGATTTTGATGAGTTGGTTTAACTTTGCTGCTTTTAATTATATAGGTTAAGAGTTCAACCATTGGAATTCCTTGGTAATAGCTTAGAAAACTTAGCAAGTAACATGAACTCTTTGATTTCTATAATATATTAATGCATCCCTTATTTTAATTAGTAAATATAATGAAGGGTATTTTTGGAAAGAAAATTTTCACGGTGAAGCCTACTTTCCTCATTATATAGTAGAATAGATTTAACTAATAGTGTTATTGAACAATATAGTGTATATACCTAGAATAAGTCATCTTCCTAACCCCTATCAAGCACGAAAAAAAGATAAGATTAACGTTGCGAAAGGATCAAACAAGATACAAGGCAAGCAATCAAATAAGAATGCAAAATAAAATCAAGAGAGGTGATTAAATAAGTGAATGAGATCCTATACTCTAATCCTATGCGCAGGCTTGCTCGGTACAATAACGTAACCGAGACAATATGCTCTCGACCTGCATGGGCCACCACAAAAACATGTCATACCCCAGTCCCAAAATACGTAGGACTAGGAATATGTAAGCATGCCAGCCGTATGTATATGACAACTCCAATATATAGATACCATAATGCATATGTACGCTGTAATATGAATATTAAATCATATGTGGTATATATATTGTCACAAGTCACATAGCATAACTAGATCTCATCCACAAAATCAAATAACCAATTAACTATATAACCGAATCAAGTATAAAATGCTTGATAAGAACAAGTAGTTGGGTGGAGACAAATCCACTACCAAACTAGAATATGAGAGAAACAAATAAGCACATCTAATGAACAATGAGGCTCGAAGAGGGACCTCCTCGAAAGGGACCATGTCCTCAGAGGGATGTAACAAGAGACATAGAAGCATGCCAATTGAATACAGTAAACATGCATAATAGACAAAAAATATATAAGTATGCTGTACTAGACAATCTATATGAAATGCATAATGAGGACAAATTTTTGACGTATGGACATGGGTAGGCTACTCTATCTAATCTCACAACTAACACACACGTCAGGAACATCAGAAGACGTCATACATCGAGGGTAGCGACCAGTGCGACACTAGAAATCGACATACCTCGAGGGTAGCAACCAGCGCGACACAACTACCATAGTGCGTGCTAGTTACTACAGTTTACCAAAGTGGTTATAGCCCATACGCCTACTGATTGTCCTCCCCTCCCATGATACTATGTGTCAACATATATATAGTATATAATTATGACTGAAAGAAAACACACATGCAATAAATATATAAAAATATAATAAGCATGCAATGTACTGTAAGCAATTTGGCAAGGTATCTTGCCTGTTCAGAAAATGGATGAAGTCGTAACTCAAGGCGTCGTCCGATCTACCCATCACATAAATTAAACAAGTTATGTTACAAAAGTGGGTGAATATGTTTCTCCATTTTAATCTATTTTAATTCTGAATAAAATAACCTAAAATAATATTTTAATCTTATTATAATCTGATTTTATTGTTAAACCCTAATTTTGGTCCAAAGAAAGTCAACTTTACTAATTTGTGATCCGTAGCATACAAATCGAGACAATCCGTTGACCAAAAAGTCAACCGACTCAAATCCTAAATTTGTGTGTAAAATTCTATAGAATTTAGCGCTACATGAATGCCGGAATCGACAGTTTCATAAAATTACAAGTCGGTAAAGAGTTATGTCCACAAGGGCGCACAAATGACAGTTTTCGGTGGTTTCCTATTTGCGTCTACGTTGCACGAATTTTACAGTAGACTAAACTTTCATATTAAATTCTGGAAAAATAATTTTTTGGAATTTTATCATGTCAGATTTTTGAAACTTCAAACGGCTTGTAATTTCGAGTTCAGGATCTCCCAAAATCTCAAAAACACGAAAACGCGTCTGATTTCGGACAGCTGACACTTTTAGAATTTTCTGAAAAAATAAGTTTATAAATTATTAAAATAATTTATATATTCAGAAAACTAACCTTGATATAGTTCTAATAAAAAAATAGAGCGCGTTTGGAGTCCGGAGCTAGGAGATATCGTCTTTTTAAGTCGTCATAACTACTAGAAAATGAGGCTGAATTTATGACGAATTTTGACTGTTTTTGGACAAAAAAGAGAGTAGTTTGGGAAAAAAAAATATGAAAGATAGTTTATTCCATAAGTCTAATAAGTATTTATAATTGTGGAGACTACTTAATTGAATACGACTAGGATTTGCTAATTTGGATATGATTAGGTTGAGTTTAAATAAGGATATGATATACATGAAGTTGCTTTCCTGCAGGCTCAGGATTTGAATTAATTTAAAATAGAGTTTGGGTTTATCTCAATAATTTATAATCTTAAATAGAATTAAAAATAATACAAATAATTTATATATAATCTTATTAATATCTATTAACACTAAATTAGCATCTATTTAATATTAGGAGTATATATATCCAAATAAATCCTAAATAATTTCAAAAATCTAAATAAATTTCTTAAATTTCTAAATAAATTACAGAAAAATATAATTAAATATTTTAACGTAAAATAAATATTTGGTATGAACAACATGCAAGTATGGTCTCATAATAAATCATGAAAGTTCTAGAAATTTACGTTTTCTATGTTTTAATTACCCAAACAATTCTAGAAAAATCTCCAAAAATCTAAAATAGCCTAAAAATGATTCTAAACAAATATTTATATAAGTAAATATGTCAAAAAATTTATTTTTTAATTAACTAAGAGAATACTCTAAAGAAATTTAATATTTAAAATAATCTATAATCTATATAATAATATAAAATACACAGAAAATATATATTTTGGGTGAAGGAGTTTACAAATACATGATGTTCTGATCGAGGAGGCATACGTACAAGGGAGCTTCAGTGTCGGACACAAAGTGGGCAGATTCAGGAGTTCGAATCTTGGGAGAATCGTATATCCACTTGGTTGGGCCAAAGAAGGGTGAAGAAGCTCGTCGGAACGGTAGTATATTCTGGTGGATGACGAAAGTCGGGACATGCATCCAAGACTCACGGTGGGGCTGATCGTTAGGGACTTCAATTTTGGTTGTGTCATAGAGGTTGGCTGGATCCCATTGTTGCAGGAGGTGCTACATATGGCAGCTAGCGTTGACGTGACGGTCAAGGAGCTGGAGATAAAGGAAGATGCAAAGCAGCTCGGACGATCGGAGATCGATGGCATGGGGAAGCGAAAACTCTGTCGATTGACGACAGTCATGAAGTACAGTTGAGGAGCCATGTAGTCAACACCCTTTTATCATACTGGAGGGGAAGTATATTGTGTCCAGTATAAATTGGTAAAAAATTTTGGATCCCAAATATGGTAAAACATTTGATTTGATATAATTTAAAAATCTATATTAATTTAATTAGATTTTAAATTTGTATCAAATATTTAATTTGACTATATTTGGACGTCCATTGATGTTTCCTATTCTAGAAGATAAATTTTCTATTTAGGAATTCCTATAACCTAAACTAGGGTTTCTCATCCTATTTATATAGATGAGGGTGGAGGCACAAAGAATATAGAGCATAAGATGGATATTTAGGGTGCTCGTCTACAGAAAATCTAAAAGAAAGTTCATATTTTGCTCTTAGAGCTCGCCATCCAAGACAGAAGGAAGAGGAGATCTGATCGAGGAGTCATCGCCTTCGTTTAGAAAAATTATTACGGAATTTGGTGAGTGATTTCAATTATAATATATTTCTCTTCTTCTTGAGTGTGGTGAGGGGGTTGAACCTATTACGGTAAAGGGTTCAACATTGATTTTGTCAATCTTGTAATTTTACTTAAGTATATTAGGATTTGTCCAGGTAACATAGTCACCACCATGTATGTTATCTTTATCTGTTGTTGGTGTTCGTTAGACATCTGTTGGTTATCTCAGGTGATTGGCATAAGTTTTCGTTTTGGTCAGTCTCAGATACGGTATCAGAGTGCTTGCATGGCATGTTCGATCCTAACACTAGTTTGGTTCCCATAACTAGCGTTGGTCACTAATTATGTTTTAAATGTCGCAAGATTAATATTAGCTATGTTATACCGTTATGACATCAACGTTACAAAAAATATTGTTGTATCGACGTACTAGTGACGTATGAGCGACTCATCTATAATCATTTTTGGCTGACACGTCATATAAGTTATTGACACGTCAGCCATATTTTAGTGACGTAGTTTTTTGACGTGAAAAGCTAATCAACATCGTTTAACGACTCGGTGCGACAAAATAATTAGCAGTTTAACTTTCAGGTATCAATAGTTAGCAATGTAATGATACTGCTTAGTGGCACTTATCGATAACCTGTGACATTTCGATAACAGTTAATGACATAGTATTATGAGTTGTTGGTCATCACTAAGATGTCTCTAATGTGTGTTGGTCGTCACTAGAATGTTGCTGAAATAAAAAAAAAACTAGAAGAATAAATTATTGTAAATAGCAGTGGACGTGCTTCAAATATACAATTTTAACCAATTGATATACAATATCGATAAAAAATAAAAAAAAAATACCATACAAACATCACTACAAACCAACAAATAACACAATACGTTCGAGAAGGTAATAAATATATATTGTACAATCATATTCTAGATCCAACCCATCTGAAACTACCATATCTACAATTCCCATGTCTACACTTCTCAAACCATCAACCACAACATCATTCCCAACAAGTGCTTCTACATCTAACACCACTACACCCAACACCAAGTCCACACCAATTCACAAGTTAACACATATGCAGAGATGCGAGCTAGAAGAGAAAAAGGGTCATGTTATAATTGTGATGAGAAGTTTTAACCTAGTCATAGATGCAAACAACTTTTTATGATCGCTATGCATAATGACCCTGAAGACAGTGAGGATGCTGACACCATAACTTCAATAAAGGACCATCATTCTATTAAGCAAGCGGGTCCAATGGAAGATGCTAGTCTTATGGAGATTTCTGTGAATGCATTGATAGGGAATGTGAAGGAAAATATATTTGACTATATCTTTGAAGAAGATTGACTTTGATCTTTGACCATATCTTTGAAGAAGAACAAATCTTTGACAATGTGGAGATATGAAGAAAGATATATTTGACCATATCTTTTGAAGAAGATTAACTTTGACCTTTGACCAAATCTTTGACAAGAATAATATTGGATTCCTAAGGCTACATAATATTGGATTCCTAAGGCTACATAATGTGGTTGGACCGGCAATAAAATGTTTGATTCTTCACAAGGTGAATTGCACTCTGACTATTAAAAAGCAAAGTGTACTGCTCTTGCTCTAGCCCTACTTCCTCCGTCGTCGTAATGTACTCTTCCTTTGTCGTCGACAAGGCAACACACTCTTGCAACCACGACTGCCAGATACCGCTACACCAGAAAACATCATCACATAGACTAAAGTTGATCGCCTTGTGTCTACATCTCCAGCCATATCAGCATCGGTATACCCAACCATCTTTGGCTCGTCACCACCAAAAAAATATCCAATCAGCAGTGCCCTAAAGGTATCATAGGATCCACTTGACCGCACTCCAATCTATGCTTCCATGATTAGAAAGATACCTGCTAACTGTGCCAACTGCATGAGCGATGTCTGGTCTCGTACATACCATAGCATACATAAGACTTTCCACAACTGAGGCATATGGAACCCTTTCCATATCTTACTTCTCGTCCTCGGTAGATGGACACTACTCCTTAGTAAACTTAAAGTGAGCCGCAAGGGGGTTACTCACTTTCTTCCACCCGTCCATCCCAAAACTCTGAAGTACCCGGTGAATGTACTCCTTTTGGTATAAGTGTAGCAGCTTGGACTCGCTCTCTCGGCTGATCTCCATCCCAAGAGTAGTCTTTGCTGCACACAAATCCTTCATAGAGAAGACCGCGCCCAGTTGGTGCTTCAACTCTGCTATCCTAGTGGCATTCTGACCTACTAATAGCAAATCATCAACATAAAACAGTAAAATAATGAAATCATCCTCGTCAAAGTACCTCTAAAATATACAGTGGTCCGACGTCGTCCGTGCATAACCATGCTCTCCCATAAACGACTCAAACTTCCTGTACCACTGTCTAGGTACCTGTTTCAGACCAAACAAGCTCTTCCTCAACCGATAGACCAAGTATGACTTGCCCTTCATACAGAATCCCTCTGGCTGCTCCATGTACAACTCCTCCTCAAGATTACCGTGGAGGAATATTGTCTTCACGTCCATCTGCTCGACCTCCAAGTCGAAATTGGCTTCCAATGCTGCCAATGGTAGCATCAACCGAATAGACGACTGGCAAATAGATCTCATCATAATATATGCCTTTTTGCTGACCGTAGCCTTTAACTATCAGCCTCGCTTTGTATTGAGGGCGAGTAGCATCCTTTGTCTGCTTTACTTTGAACACCCATCAATTTTTTAAAGCCTTCTTGCATTTTGGCAACCGCACCAAATCATAAGTGGAGTTAGCCCGTAAGAAACTCATCTTCTCCTACATAGTCTCCATCCACTCCTGCATGTGTTCGTATTCCATACCTCTACAAAGATTTTGGCCTCTCCCCCGTCAGTCAGTAGCACATACTCACCCGTTGAGTATCTCGTAGATGGTCGACCCTCTCTATCGCTCTTCCTCAACGGAACCACTTGTGCTGGCTGTATATCAACAGCCTCCTCCCCTTCAGGAACTACCTTCTCGGCATGCTTATCCTCCTGAGGGTCTCCCTGACCACCATCAGTAGGCTGATGATCAAGGTTGGGAGAAACTCCATGTACTGGCTCCCCCATAACTGGATCCTCTACGATGTCCTCTAAAAACTACTCGAAGCAAAATGACTCTAACTCATGAAATTCTTCAGCCTCAGAAGGAATCTCAAAATTTTGAGTGTTTGTCATAGTCTGATCCTCGACAAATACTATGTCCCTACTTCTGTAGAGCTTTCTTCCCTCTGGGTCGTAGAGTCTATAGCCAAACTCACCCCGACTGTAGCCGACAAGGACGCACCACCTCATCTTCGGCTCAAGTTTGGATCTCTCATCCTTCGGTACATATACGAAGGTCTTGCAACCAAATACTCGTAGGTGATTTGTATGACATCTCTTTGCCATACCATACTTTGTCAGGCACATCACCTTGCAAAGGAACACTAGGAGATAAATTTATGATATAATCTGCAGTGTAAAAACCTCACCCCAATAACTGCCCGATAATTTTGTCTCTGATAGCAAACACCGTACACGCTCCATCAGTGTCCTGTTCATAAACTCTGCTACACCGTTGAGATATTGTGTCTTTGGTGGAGTCTTCTGGTGTCGTATCCATTGCTCTTTGCAATAAGCATCAAATGGACCAATGTACTCTCCGTCTTTGTCGGACCGAACACATAATAGCTTCTTGGCCGTCTCCCTTTCAACAGAGGCCTGAAACTCTTTGAAAGTGGGCATCACCTGATCCTTGGTCTTTAAGGAATAGACCCAAACCTTTCTGGAACAATCATCAATAAATGTTACAAAATTAGAAGCACCACCTATGGACTTTGCCTTCATAGGACCGCAGATATTCAAGTGAATCAACTAGAGCAACGTCGACTTCCTTGAACTTGGGTGACTTTGAAAAGACACCCTATTTTGTTTCTCCGCTAAACAGTGCGTACAACTATCCAATTTTGTAGACTGTATCCCTGAAATTACCTTCCTGTTCACCAAGTTTCTCATCAACTTCTCGCTGATAAGGCTGAGCTGCATGTGCCACAACTCGGTAGACGCATCAGTAGCCGCATTCACTTTTTGTGCCCCATGTGCGCTCCCTTCTATATAATAGAGTTTGGCCCTCTTGCTTCCTCTGACAATCACCATCGAATCTCTAAAAATCTTCCACTGACCATTCCCGAAGAGATTGAAGAAGCCCTCGACATCCAACCTTCCAACCGACACCAGGTTAAAACGGATATCAGGGACATAACGGACATCTTTGCGAACAAAAGCTGCACCCATTTTCGTCCTCAAATGTACATAATCAATAGCAACAACCTTTAACACATCTCCATTGCCCATCTTCAACACTCCATAGTGGCATGCTGTAAGTAGTAAATAGTACCATGTTATGAGATACGTGCGTTGAAGTACCTAAGTCTACCAGCCAAGAGTTGTCATCGCAGGCGAGGTTCATGAGTACCTCATCACCTACAATGATCAGATAGCATCCATGTGCCGAGGCCACCACTATAGTGTTCTCACTTTGCTTCCCCTTGTTGTCCTTCTTCTCTCTCTTTCAAGTGAAGAAGTTTCACTTGATGTGGCCTTTCTTGCCACAATGGTAACACTTCGAGTCCTCGTACCGACCCTTGGACACTTTGAGTCCTCCTACTCTCTCTTTCAAGGGAAGAAGTTTCCCTGAAATAAGTGCCTCAGAGTGGGATGTGAATGAAGTGCCCTGATAATGTCTTTGCATCTCTTCATTCAGTACCCCGCTCATGGCAAACTCCAGAGTGACTACGGCTTCTGGAGCAGAAGAGATCATATATAGTCATACAGTCTCCCATGACACTACTAGAATAAGCGGGATTAGCGATGTTTTTAGCGACTCCATGTAAAAACGTCAATAATTGGCGACATTTAGCAACGTTTAACGACTTTTATTCAGTTTTTAAAAGATTAGTCGCTATAAGTTCAATTTTGGTCGCTACACGTCGCTAATATATCTAAGTTAGCGACGTATATAGCGACATTTATATTAAAAATATTTAGTAACCTGTTTAGCGACGTCATTAACGTCGCTAAAGTTTAATTTAGCGACGTCTTTTTTTGACGTCGCTAAACGTCGCTAAAATTTGGTTAATTAGGGATCGGTTTCGTTTTTTCCCATCTGTCAAAAATTCAAACCAAAAAAAATTTCCCCCGCCCCCCACTCCATCGACCGCCTGCTCCGTCGACCGCCTCTCCACCGCAGCTACTCCGGCATCCCCCTCCTCCTCCTCGAGCTCTAGGTAAATCCTAACTCTCTCTCTCTCTCTCTCTCACAGAACACATATGACACTGACACAGATACGACATACACACAGACAGTGACACAGACACGGCACACACACACACACTGACACTGACACGATAAGGACTAGGGTTAGGGTTAGGTTTTTTGACATGGGGTTAGGGTTAGGTTTTTCGACATGGGGTTAGGGTTCGGTTCGAGAGCAAATGGAACTCTGTAGTGCAATATACAGACATCCAAACTAAGTTGAAAAAGATCCCGCCGACTCCAAAATACTGGGGAAGAAAGCGGATTGGTAACCTCCAGGAAGAGATTAAGAAGGGGAGAACAAATTACTCAATCTTCAAAAGCTTCCACATACTGATGCTACTCAATCTTCAAAAGCTTCCACATACTAAATTTTGACCAATTTCACTTTGCAATGTCATCTACAAGACTATTACCAAAATCTTGGCTAATCGTATTCGATCCGTCCTCCATAAATTGATATCTCCATTCCAAAATGCCTTTGTCCCTAGAAGGCAAATATGTGACAATGTGATAATAGCCCAGGAATTATTTCACACTATATCCAAACAAAGCTCTTAGAATAGCTCATTTGCTCTTAAAATAGATATGTCCAAGGCCTATAACAACCTCAGTTGGGAAGTTATTAGTTACTCTTTTTGGCTTTGAATTTCGAGAAAAAACTCACACTTTAATCATGCAATGTATAACCACAGTTTCCTTTGCCCTCTTGATCAATGGGTCCCCTTCGTCGACCTTTTATCCACACCGTGGCATTCGTCAAGGATGTCCTCTATCACCATACTTATCTATTATGTGTGGTGAGATCCTCTCAAAATATATCAGCATCATGGAACGCAACTCTCTGTTTTCTGGCATTAAGATCACCAAAAGAGTCACTCATTCACAGTTGCAAACTCACTCACCGAAAACTGAACCGAACCGAATATAGTCAAAATGCTAAAATAATTTAGAATTTTGGTAACTCCCACCCTGTATGTTGTCTAAAATACATCAGATGCCCTCTCTTATTTAACCTGGTGAATTAATAAAACAAAACAAATATCTAACCACTTGCTACTCTCATCATAGCATACATCACTATTTAAATTTCTATTTTGAAACCTCCAGGCGAATTACCTTCAAGCCATTAGATGAAGACAAACAGATTGGACAAATTTGCAACTTCATTGGTTGATTGTTGAGCTGAGCTTGCATAAATAAGATTGGTAGAGATTTACCAGGATCCAAATTCCCTCAGGGTTAAGGTATAGACAAGTATCGGGTAGGTATTCATCGGTCACTTGTTGCATGCCAATACAGCCCTTAACTGATACTGTGGTATCAGGGATCTAATTGGCAAGAGTGATATGTGTAGTGCAGTTCAATTAGAGTAAAAGTATATATTATATCAGTTATGAAATGAAAGTATTGCTTATTTTAGACTTTGATAAATGGTCAGTTGTTTTGAATATTGCTTATTTTAGACTTTGATAAATGAAAGTATGTATTATATCAGTTATAATTTTTATAGCAGGGTTAAGTTATGAAGTTAGGTGATAAACCACTGTATGTAATAATTTATATGATACATACTGTCAATTTTGCAGAAGTATCTAGAAATAGATATGAATTACTATCTACATCATCGTTCGTGGATGTACAACCGTCATCCTGATGACATGTACTGTGTGCAGGATGAATTCATTGAGGGTGTACAGTAGTTCCTGCAGTTCGCCAAGGCGTTCCCTCAGAACATGGACGGTACCAAAATTAAGTGTCCGTGTGTGAGATGTCGCAACAGGAAATATCATCCAGAAGTGGAAGTTACATATCATTTATACTCGAAGGGCTTCACGCCGAATTACTATCAGTGGACCGCGCACGGAGAACTTGTATCTCTAGCATCGGAGTCGGAACCCTACGTGGAGCCGTATATGGATGTCCACGACCACGATGCTTACGACGACAGGTTGGTGAAATGGTTTATGACGCGGCGGGACCTAGTTTCAATCCAGACAATTATGATGCGATGGGACCTATTTTTAATCCGGACAATTATGATGCAGCTGAGGAGGCACCGAATGCCGATGCTGCAAAGTTTATGGAGTTGCTGAGAATGCAAGGACTCCACTATATCCTGGTTGTGAGGATCATTCACCGTTGGAGGTTGTTACAAGATTATTGAGCATCAAGTACGATTTTAACATGTCGCAAGAATGTTATAATCGACTGCTCGATTTGATTATAGAGATACTTGCCCGAGGGTGCAAAGTTGCCTAAAGACTTCTATCGATCTAAGAGGATGGTGAGACCGCTTTGGATGAGATACGAGAAAATCGATGCATGTCGCAACGGGTGCATGTTGTACTACAAAGATGACAAGGATGAAGATGCGTGCAGATTCTGTGGTGCTGATCGCTACAAGGCCACTGTTAGAGGAAAGTCTGTTGGTGCAAGGAAGCCTACCAATTCGATGCACTACTTGCCTTTGACGCCGCGGTTGCAGCGTTTGTTTATGGTTAAGGAGACTGCAGAAAACATGAGTTGGCACAGGCAAAAATAGATCGAAGGAGTATTGGATCATCCATCCGATGGAGAAGCATGAAAGAACTTTGATCGAGTACAAAGACGACAAGGATGAAGATGCGTGCAGATTCTATGGTACTGATCGCTACAAGGCCACTGTTAGAGGAAAGTCTGTTGGTGCAAGGAAGCCTACCAATTCGATGCACTACTTGCCTTTGACGCCGCGGTTGCAGCGTTTGTTTATGGTTAAGGAGACTGCAGAAAACATGAGTTGGCACAGGCAAAAACAGATCGAAGGAGTATTGGATCATCCATCCGATGGAGAAGCATGGAAGAACTTTGATCGAGAGTATCCACATTTTGCTGAGGAAGCGCGTAATGTAAGATTGGGGCTCTCCTCTGACGGTTTTACCCCATTCGGACTTTCGGGCTCCCAGTATTCGTGTTGGCCTGTGATCGTCACTCCGTACAATCTACCGCCTTGGATGTGCATGAAGACTCCGTATATGTTCCTAAACGTTATTATCCCGGGTCCGAATAATCCGAAGAGGAACATCGATGTGTATTTACAGCCTTTGATAGATGAGTTGAATCAGCTGTGGGAAGTAGGTGCCAACATGTACGATGTTTCTAGAAAGCAGAATTTTCAGATGAGGCCAACACTTATGTGGACCATCAACGACTTTTCAGCCTATGGAATATTATCGGGATGGAGCACCCAAGGTCGTATCTCATGTCCGTATTGCATGGACCATACTCAGGCTTTCTATTTGAAACACGGAGGCAAACCGTGCTTCTTCGATTGTCATCGATAATTTTTGTCGAAGGATCATCCGTACCGGAGGAACCAGAATGCTTTTCGTGCGGGAGTTGTGGAGAAGGCCAATCCACCGCCAAGGTGGCCCGGATGCACGATATAGAAAGAGGTAAAAGATTTACCAAGTGCTATCGAAGAGCCTGCTAAGGGGTACAAGTGTGACGAATTTGGTCGCACCCATAACTGGACGAAGAGGAGTATATTCTGGGATCTGCCATATTGGAGCACCAATCTAATCAGACATAACCTTGATGTCATGCATATCGAGAAGAATGTATTTGATAACATAATTAATACTGTAATGGAGGTAAAAGAGAAGACGAAAGATAATCCGAAGGCCAGGTTGGACTTAGAAAAAATATATAGACGTCCTGCATTGCATTTGATAGAGGAGGGGAATGGAAAGTTAAAGCAACCTAAGTCAGTTTTCTCACTGGAGAAAGAGGATAAAGGTAGACTTTGTAGGTGGATTCAGGGTCTAAAGTTTCCAGATGGGTACGTGTCGAACTTGAGAAGATGCGTCGACCTCAAAGAGAACAAACTGGTGGGTATGAAGAGCCACGATTGTCACGTATTCATGGAGAGGTTAATTTCGATTGCATTTCGGAAATTCTTACCGCAGGTCATTTGGGACCCATTGACAGAGCTGAGCATATTCTTCAGAGATCTTTGTTGTACTAAGTTGCTCGTCGATCATCTAGAAAAGCAAGAGAAGGACATTGCGGTAACACTATGTAAGCTCGAGAAGGTGTTTTCTCCTGGATTCTTTGACTCTATGGAGCATTTGCCAATTCATCTTTCCTATGAGGCACGTGTTGGTGGTCCTGTTGGTTATCGGTGGATGTATCCCTTCGAGCGGCATCTGAATCACCTAAAGAGAGGTGAAAAATAAGGCACGGGTTGAGGGCTCTATTTGTGAAGCTTATGTTATCGAGGAGATTACAAACTTTTGCTCGACGTATTTCAAACCGCATGTTGCTACTAATAGGACGAAAGCTCCGAAAAAAGATGACGCATATCAAGAATCTAATGATGCAATACTCAAAGTATTCAATGCGTCCGGAAAGCCTTCGAAAAAAATGAAGAAGAGATATTTGAATGACGATGAGCTAAGGGCTGCTCAATTGTATATATTACTCAATTGCGATGAGGATGAAGTGGAGAAGCTAGAGGGGTAAGTAATTAATACGTCCACGTTTACATCATCTCAATGTAATAGAAGAAGATACTATTATGCTACTAATCAGCAGTTGTTTCATTGTTTTTCAGCACATATAATGATAAGTTGAGGTCAGTTAGACCCTACATAACAGATGAAGAAGTAGAACAAGATATGAGATACCATTTTTCTTCTTGGTTGAGCGCATATGTAAGATGCTTGGTAATTACTTTTTATTTCTGCACTTGCAAAACAAATAACTTACTATGGCTACTTTGGTATTTAGGTCGATCGTCTAATAACACCCGAGACTGAATCTATTAGAACTCTAGCCAAGGGACCAATTACTGCCGTAAAAATATGGCCAAGTTTCTGTGTGAATGGGTTCAGGTTCAAGTCAACAAATGCTCCTATCAGAGACAGCTTTCTGGATCTTGATTCCACGAAAAATAGTTGTTTGTGTATCAAATCTTCAAACTACAAAGACGTCAATCCGGGCAATAATTTTTTTGGCATCTTACGAGAGATTGTGGAGTTGACATATGCTAATATCGTGCTATTCAGGTGTGAATGGTTCGATCCGATTCAAGATCAAGGTTGGAAAATTGACAAGCATGGCTTTGTGGATATAAACTACAAGCGTAGATATCAAGGCTACGAGCCATTTGTCCTATCAAGTCAGGCTCAACTAGTGTACTTCATAACTTATCCTAGACGGGGGACAGCGAGGTCGGATTGGTGAGCAGTATGCAAGACTAAAGCTAGACATACCTTTGATATTGACGAAATAGCTTATCAGGAGGATGATATACCTACTCAACGGAAGTTACTCATTACACGAGTAATAATGTAGAAGATGTAGAATTATCCGAAGAGAAAGACGAAGTAGATGAAAGTGAAGACGAGAAAGAGGAAGAGGAGGACGAGGAAGGCGAACAAGATAAATTTTCTGAAGATGATTGAAAATAAAATATATTGCATGTAGAATGTAACTATATTTTGACTGTAGAATGTAGATCAAGGTTGGAAAATTGACGAAGTAGAATGTAACTATATTTTGACTGTAATATATTCCATTAACGAATATATGTATTATATTTTGACTGTAGAATGCTTTGAGATATGCATCACATTTCGACTGTAGAATGTACTATATATTTGTTTTTCTCTATATTCATCATATGTTGTTATCAGATATGACAGGACGACGCAGAGGATTCGGCAGGTCCCGAGGTAGACAGAGTGCTCCTTCGGTACTGCCTACTGTGGGCTCCGGATCATCGTCGTCCAGTACTCCAGTATATCGATCACTCACATCTCCGACTGTTGGGACGAGTAGTTCCAGGCGTGATAGTACACCCTCGTCCAGCGTTCCTCCTGCTGACAGAACCATGGGGATAGATGATGTAAACCCCCTGAATTTTCAAAATTTTCAAATTTGGATTTTTCACAATTTTTTGGAATTTTCTGGAAATTTTCTGTAATTTAAAAACTGGGTTTTAATTATTCAATGATTTTTTAATTGATATTAAACAGTATTAAAATATTATGAAAATAATATTTTTTGGGTATAAAATAGAAAATCGGACTTACGGTAATTTTCTGGGATTTTATTGGGCCTCGGACCTATTTTTAAAAGCCTAAAAAAACTAATTTTCAAATTTAATTAATTAATTACTGTTTATTAATTACTATTATTATTTTTATTTTTATTTTATTTTTGGTTTAGGGGCCCGGCCCGGCCCAGTGGGCCGAGCCCGTTAGCGGCTGACCCAGCCCAACCTAACACCCCTAGCGGGTCGGGCGGGTCCGCTCACCCGGAGCCCGCCGCCCGACCCGACCCGCTCCTTCACCCCTCTCCCCTGTCACCCACTCTCCCCGTGAACTCCGCCGCCGCCGCAATTTCCGGCGACCACGTCGCTTCCCCTCCGCGCCTCACCACCAAGTCGCCTCCCCCTCCGGATCCCTCGGCCACGACGCCCCGGCCATCCCTCCCGCAGCCCCTATATATAGCCCCTCCTCCGCCTCTTTTCCCCTTAACCCGAACCCACCGTGCCCTAACTCCGGCCATCCCTCACCGGAGCGCCGACCCCCGACCCTTCTTCTTCCTCCTCCTCCTCCAGAGCTAAACCCCCGTCCCCAGGCCGAGCAACCCCCTTCCCAGGCGGAGCCGACCCCGACCCCGGCTGTTCAGCCCTCCGGCCGGCCTCCCCTGGCGCATCTCCGCCTCCCCGAGAGCCGCCCAGCCTCTTGTCGACCCTCCGCCGACCTCGGCCAGCTGCCAGACACGGTCCCAGCAGGACACGGGCAGTGGACACGGCCCTTCGTGTCGGACACAGTGTCAGATTGACACAAGGACTCACGGTAAACCCTAGTTTTCCTACTCTGTTCTAGTACCCGTAATTTCCTCCTCGTAGCTCGGAATTCGATTCCGTAAATTTCTACGCGAAGCCTATATGACCCTCTCGGTGCCCGGATAAACCGCTCGGGGCATCGCGTCCTGTGGTGATCGCACACCGCGATCCAAAAACAGGAAAAAACTAGACCCTGTTTCACCCCGGAACTGAGTGCGCCCCGCCAAACGGGACGACTTGGTCGCGTGCGGTCTTCACAGATACGTGCGTCTCGTTGATACGGACGTGTGAGATTTTGCAGAAGCTGATTCGGGTGTGCGTGCACACCGGAATCAACGCGTATCCGCAGACATCGCCCCGTATTCGTACTTTCTGGAATGTGCCCTAACTTTGTGTACACACGTCGGATCGAGACGAAACTTGCGCCATCGGACTCGTAGCGATACGCTGGTCCTGTGGGTCAAGTTTGGTTCGATTCTGAGAACGTTGACGAAATCGCGTGTCGTGGGCCCCACAGGCCCCGCTCGACGGGCGATTTTGTGTTCGGCTCATCGGAATACAATTCTGGAAGTTCCGTTGGGTTCGTATCATCGTTCCTGACCTGTTGACACTAAGTTTGGGTAATTTGGAGACCTTTGACCCTGACATGTTTTTCGGTGCAAAGCAGGCCCGCATGTGGACCCCGTTTTGACCCGAAACTGCCGTTTCTGTCCTTGTCTCTAAATTGGACACAAGGACAGGCGTTTCTAGCTGATTGATATTTTTTGGATCTGATGGTGATGTTTGTTTCAGCAACCGGAGTACTGCCTGCAATTCCAACTGAAGTCAGAGCCGAAATCAGAGCCGGAACCACAGGCAAGTGTACCTCGCCAAAACTTGCAGTCTTTGCTAAATATTCCTTGGCATAGTTATATATCAGAGGGCAAGTATACCTTGCCAACTTTACAGTCTTGTTGCATATTTCCTTGTTTTAATTATAACTTGTTTTAACTGCTTAACCTAGGAAACGTGTGACGTACCGAGTGTCCGATCATAGTCGGGTGCCAACACCGTACGCGGTGTTGGGTACATCATTTAGAGATGGATATTCGTTACCCTTACTCTTGGTACTTGTCCTATCAAGTACAATAAAACCCATGACACTTGACACTATTCATGAGACAGAATCCTCTTGAGATATTCACGATGATTCTGTATAGGATACAGGTTATGACATGGACAGTTTATTCCTAGACATTGTATGACTGCTGCATTAGTTATGATCTTGCGTGTCATGGACATGAGACGTGTGATTACATTGGGTGGGGAGAGACACACAGGCTACAGGCTGTTTCTTATATATATACTATTAGTGTGAGGTCGTAGACTCTCCAGCAGAGCTAGACCCTTTACGTGTTATTACTGCTACCGGCTCCCCGACACAGAGCTTGTAGCGGTCTCAGCCTGAGTTCTAGTGATGCTCTCAACTCGCATTTATCACTTAGCTGGTTACATAGTTCACCCTGCTGTCTCCCTTATTTCTGCACTGCTTATATTTTGGCTTGTATTTTCTGTACCTTGCTATGTTCCCTGAGGACCTGGAATAGACTATGTCCCCAGGTATAGCTGAAGAGATCCATCCAGAGATACCCCGTTCCAGAGCACTTCCAGGAGCTGTACCAGGACCTGAAGACGAGCTCGCACCAGAGGACTTCTCCTGAGCATTGGCCGTATGTAGTCAGTTATTTCTGTTTCTATTTCCAGTTCCTTTATTTCCTGTCTATTGGCATTGATGTAACAGACATAATCTCGGATTGTTCACCGAGATATTTAGTGAGATTGATAGTTATTCTATTCCATTATTTCTGGCATTTAATCTGTGATTATCTGTTGTGGATGAGATTAGATTAGTCTGTGACCTGTAACATTGGATCTATTTCCTGCTAGACTACAGCTTAAGCATGCCCTGATGGATCCATTAAATTGGGTTGTCCATCGGTGCGTGCTGCTGGCCATTGCCACGCTTCTCCAGTCCCTCGGCATTTTTGGGACTGGGGCGTGACAGATGAGCATGTCGAAGAGATCGTGCCCACGTTGTCCCAGCATCAGCATGATCCTCCATGCGCACCTCCGGAGGAGACGAGGACAGAGATTTGGGCCGACGGTACAAAGTAAGTCAATTAGATGGTTTAGTATAATATATATCGTGTATTTTTTTATTCATCGTATATTAACTTTTTCAGTATTCTAAATTATTATCTCTGTATAGATATTGTCCATCGTCGGTTCAGAGACGCCTGGGCCAATTTCTGAGGAACAACTACGGTGGCCCTTGGATCAACTACTCTGAGGCTCCGGAGAAGAGGAAAGCATTCTGGTTTGCGCACTTCCAGGTAAAAGTATATTAAATAAATCCTCTAATTTATGCATATTATATAACTTATCCGTGATGCTCACTTACTAAATTATTTATTGTAGCAAACATATTTTTATCCTCCGCACCGGGCCGAGTTGATCGAGCGGCTCTTTCCGACCGTTGCCGCCAAGCTTATCCGAGATGCTCTGGATGACCAGAAGGCTCGTGATCGTGCTGGAAAATCGATCCAAGGTTGGATCACGCCTGAGCAGTGGACTGCGATGAGGGCTAGATTTGACGATCCGAGGTACAAAGAAAGGTCTGAGAAGGCCAAGGCGGCTAGGCGGAATGCTGCCAAGTGGTGTGGTGGCTCGATTTCGATGACGGAACATTTCCGTGGTTTGGTATATTTTTTCTTTTAAATTATATTATTTTAATATAAGTACCATAAAATGGTAGTAGGAAAAAATGTTTAAGTTTAGTACTAAATAATATATTTTTAACAGGTACAGAGGGGTGAGGATGCCAACATGGTGACCGTCTTCTTGTCCACCCATCGCAAGGACGAAAATCTCATTGATTAGAGGGCCTCGCAGACCTATGTAAGTATTACTTTACTTTGTATTAATTTTAATATAACTTAGACAATTATCGAGTTTCCAAGCCTTTCTAGGCCGAGTATCTTAGGCTGCGTGAGCGGGCGACTGCTAGTGCACCTACACCTGGAGAGGCTGGTACTTCATCGCAGCCCGCTCCAGCTCCGTCGGTGGACGACTTATCGGTGACCGCAGCTGGTGGTCTCCAGAGGGGTACGTACTACAGTACGGACTCCTATGGTGCCCTGGTTGCGACGCAGTCATCTAGGGCCTCCCGACAGCTGCGTATTCCACACAGCCCTCGCAGTCGTCGGCCAGAGTCCAGGAGGCCGTCCAGGAGGCCGTTGACCGTCAGATTGCGTCTCTCCATGACGAGTTGCTGTGAAGGATGGAGGAGCAGGCCCGGTCCCAGCCGCAGGCGGACGATCCGATGCTCATCGCACGATTCGATATGCTCGACCGCAGTATGACGGAGCTCCGGGAATTGACAAATGATATTAGAGCCTCCAATGACCGCAACATCATGGAGTACAGGCGTCACATGTATCAATGGGCGAGAGGCTGACGATGATGCAGGATTCAATGGTTCATAGCAGTACGAGGCTGTTATCTACCCTGGATTCTTACAACCAGTGACTCGCAGACTTGGAGCGGGCACAACCTTCATCGACACATAATCTACCGACATCACTGCCTTCTCGATCGACATCGGTGTCGATTCCACGGGACGAGTATGAGGAGTTCTTATCCTTCAAGCGTGCCGGTGGTCAGCCTCCTGCAGATCCGCAGTAGTATAGTTAGTTACTGGATATTTATATATTTTTTATTATTTAGGATGCGATTGTATGGATATAAATTTGCCATATTCTTTACGTTTACGATGAGACTTGCTGGATGCTTTCTTTTCTTCAAATTTTATTATATTATTCATATTTTGGTTTACAACTGATGACTGATACTTGGCCTGTATTTACCCAGTGCACTAGAAATTTTTTCCTTGGTGCTGCTACTGTGTTCTTTATTCAATTATTTCTACTACCATTATATACCAGATAATGAACCCAAGGGGGTTGGTAAACCCAGAAATGTAATATTTTTTTTAAAAATTAGCGACGTTTAGCGACGTTAGCTTAAGTCGCTAAATACGTCGCTAATTAGCGATGCTGTAACAAGTCGCTAAATACGTCGCTAAAGACGTCGCTAAAATCGTCGCTGTACGTCGCAAACTGTTGACATGGCAGTATTGCCAGGTCATTAAAGACGTCGGTGTAACATCGCTAATTAGCGACGTTTAGCGACTTCAATAAACGTCGCTATGTAGTGACGCGATGTCGCTAAACGTCGCTAAATTTAGCGACACATTAAAGTCGCTAAAAAACGTCGGTATAGCGACGTTTAGCGACGATTTTTATTTTAGCGATTTGGTTTTTTTCGACTGCTTTAAAACGTCGCTAATTACGTCGCTAAACCAAATTAGCGACGATTTTTGGTTATTTAGCGACGTTTTTAGACGTCGCTAATTTGACTTTTTCTGGTAGTGCGAGTCTGGCTATACAATAACGCTAGTTCCTGAATCTCGTCGTTGAACTTGACTCCCATCGAGGATAGTTGGTCCACCATGCCCTGGAACTCACTCAAATGATCCGTAATGGATGTCCCATCTTTGTATCGCAGACCCATCATCATCCGAATCAGGAAGAATTTATTTACCCCGATCTTCTTCGCATACAGAGATTCCAGCTTATCCCACAATGTCCTCGCATGCTCAATACTAGTAAAGTAGTTGTACACGTTCTCATCAACGAACTGCCTGGTATATCCACGCGCACACACCCCTCTATATGCTGTATATGCTCGAACTTTTAGTCATCTTCAGATTTGTCACTAGGCCTCTCGGAAGCAAATACCGGTAGATGCAACTTCTTGACAAATAACAGATCTTTCATCTTGCTCTGACAGTAGTGATAGTTGGTGTCGTTTAGGTTTACCATGTACACCGGCTTCGCGTCCCATCTCTCCTCCCTGGTTTGCCTGTCAACCCTGACACCCTTCTGAAATTCCAGAACCTGCCTCTGATACCACTTTGTTGGGAATGAAAGCGCGAAAACCGTTTCTTAAACCAGAGAATACCTACGAGAGAACCGAGCAAAACACACAAACCAAAAACGTCAAATACAAATCGCAGACACAAAGATTTTTACGTGAAAAATCCAGATAGAAAAAATCACGGGACGATCAGAGTCCAACCCTGAACAACCTCCACTAATGGAATAAAGAGATTACACCATCTACAAGCTCCTCACCGATCCAATATGGATTACCGTAACTCTTTGGAACAGAAAATAGATTACATCCACGAAGAAAAAAGACAATGAGAAATACCCCAAATTGATTTCCTTCTCCGAAACGAATTCCAATCATCTTTCTACTCTCCAAAGTTGCAATGTCACTCTTGTCACATTTTCTCCTCTCTTTTTTCTCTCTCTTATTGTTGTATATTGCATGATCCTTTTTTATAAACTCTTGCATGAATTAGGGTTTCCATATGGAAATATATACATATGAAAGCCAAAATTATTTATGAAAATCCAATCAATTTGCCATAAATTGTAAATTCAATTATATGGAAAGTTAATATATGAAAGATCCAATCATAAATATATAATTAAAGTCAAAGATGAAAATCTAATATAATATTTGTTAACCATTAATGTTCCAATACACGTCGTTCGATACACTTTTCGAACTTTTTCGACACACAGTTGACGTTCGTCGTACTCTAAAATATTTTTCAAATATATTAGAAATTCCACCCATTCCAGCAAACCAGACCTCTACTGGTCCTTGAATTAATTAGGGACGCGTGTGATTTTTTACATTCGTAGAAGAAAAGTCTCAACTTCCCAGTGAATCATAACGGCTGAGATTAATACAAGTTCTCTATTTTATTTCTCGGTTACGCAAAATCGTACTGAGTAAGAAAAAAGAAAGAAAGATTACAATCGCTTGAAAGTGAAGATTACAATAGGCCGAAAATGTAACTCTTTAAAACTTTACAATACAGATGCAACAACAAGAAACAAGATGAAGAAGAATGAGATAAAACTGGCTTGTTGGGTGATGAAGATCATATGTACTCAAAGCAAGATTAGATCTTTTTTTTTGTCGATTTGCTCCTATGAACTGGCAAGTTCACGTATAGAACTTTTGGAACGTTTAATGTCACCCTCAAAATGGATGAACAACACTTGGACTTTCAACAGCACTGCATGGCTTATGGATGCTGCTACATTAACTCTCATTTCATAACATGTATTTTCTAAGTTCTCTCCAAAAGAGAAAAAAATATATATATAAAGGAGCCAACCTCCTTGCATCAACCACTACCCATAATGGACACTTAATCCGAAGAGTAACAACTTATTAAGTGGATACAATAATAAACTCTAATAAGTGGGCAGTTACAGAAACAAAAATTCCATTTTGCCCGCGAGAGCACAACCATGTTGGAGCACCAGTCCCGCAGGAGAACAGTCTCGTTTGAACCTAGGTTCCGTGCGAGTTGACTCCTCGCTGGAACCTAGCTGTCCCGGGGGAGCTGCCTCCCCAGTCCGCAGAACTGCAGCCCCACGCAACCCATATGTCCAGAGGGAACCTCCGCTACGTGCAAAGTGTAAAGTGCGTCTTCAAAGGGTCACTTTATGTCCTTCGTCTCGGTCCGAGTCCGAGTCCAAGTCGCTAGGTCCCTTCGGGACCTACCTCTTAAGAAAAATTCCAAAAAATGGATGACAATACTAATGATTCGTAGATGATTTGAACATTGCCCTCTAATAAAATATTCCATCATACCAACTACATGGACTACCATTCTCCGTTTGTATAAGTCAATAAAAGAAAAATCTTATATTGAAATACACACTTAATTTGCTATATGTATGTTTCTAGATAACATTTTCAATAAACCCCAACACTCTCCTCTACGATTTGTGCAATGAAGAGGATCCAAATCCAACTGAATGGCCTTTTCCAATCACCAGTAATTACTCTTGTGGACGAGATAATAGCAAGGTTCTTACCTAGCTTAGACAGGCAATTTGTCAACCCTAATGGCATAACATTTGCAGTGAAGAAGTGCACTATCCCGCCGTCTTATGCTCTGCTGTTCGATTTGACGTCATCAAGAAACTCTGTTGAGCTCAAAGAATAATTGTTAATAGAAGAGTGATTGATCGCAGATTTGTATGTTTGTTGTGATTTTAATTTGTTGTCCACTTGTTTTGTTCTCCTTCATGATTGTAGCAGTATGGTGGTCGTATATATATATATATATATATATATCGTTATCCCTACTTGGTTGGAAGAACTTCCTCACATAAATGGTCATTAAAATATAAATATAGCTTTCCCTTGTCCAAGTTGGCCTCAATAATTCCGTTTTCCTTGGACATTCCTACTAATGAGAATCCAAACCTCTTGCGGATAAGTCCATCTTTCGGATCAATAATTGTTAGGTGCCCTCCTGTTTGGAAGAACAACCGGAGATGTGGGTACAAACTAAAGCTGCTGCCAACAAGCCCTACATGTCTCAATCCTTATTCTTTGATCATATCACAAACCAGTACAGGACGTCCAAATAAGCATAACTACTTACTGGGAATTTTTCATCAGCTAAGTGACAAGAGCAAAGCTCTCATAATTTTCTGGATCCTCTCTTGGTGATACCCAGTTTATTCTCTTATGGTAGTTTGGCAATATCTAGTCAAATATGTTTTTCTGTAGCCATCTAAATATTTGGATCTGTGCTCTGTTGCATAGACAGGTGCCAAGCATTCAAGGCATATTGTAAGTAGTAAACATCAACATACTCTGGCAATGGGCCAAGGATTGTCAGTATCGGTTGGGATATTAGAAAATTCTAAAACTTGATGATATAAGGTATAATTACAGGTTTGAGTTATGGAACCCAACCCAATGGCATACCGACGGTATAGTGCCGATATGCTGAGAACGAACAATGTGCTCCAAATTCTCTGGCATTTTGGCGGTATGCCATCACCTCTTTTCGGACTTTCCCGATTTTTTAGATGGTATCTCCAGTACTTCGTAGTTGAACGGGAGCCATATCCACACTGGTGGGGATGTTCATGGACATGGTGCCCCATGTTATCTATCCTCACTGGAATCTTAGGGGACCATGGGCATTGCACCCAAAAGCAGGGGCTAGTAGTTCAGAATTCCGATCAAGTGGGAACTGCTGCTACTGCTACTGCTGCAGGGATCTCAGTTATAGGTTGGACCCCCACATAAAAAAGATGTCCACACTTCATTTACTTTATCAAATCAATTAAAGGTAGGGCATAGATCTTTGTTGGGCTAGCATCTGTTGGTTTTTGCTACTGATAAGATTGGCCCATTTCCATTATTTCTTCATTACTCCTCTCATTAACATCTTTTTGAACCGAAAGCTAACGTACCTTAAGCATGCGCATGTGCAGCCCATGATCCGAATTGATTTTTATTCTCTAGTTATTTATTCAAATAGAGAATGAGCTACACCAATCTTTGCTTAAAGTAAAGGTTGTCTGCTCGAACTAATTGAAGATAAGAAACAGTTAATTATATGTTAAATGCTATAGTGTTCAGCACAACAAAATTGTGCTTCAAGATATTGGGGATATTAAGTTAAAGATGTTCTTTTAATTACATACTCTTGAACCTCAATTATGAAAGCACAATAATTGGTTGTGAGTATTCTGCGAGTGCTTAAAGGGTCTCTAGAGAAATTATTAATAGCTTTAGGGGAACTCTAAGGATCTGCTTGGTAACGATATTTTGATAGGTGTTGGGGTGGTTTTGAACCGATCATTTATGTAAATTTTCTGCTTGGTAATTTTTATGAGGCACTGACTTTTGTCGGCTCAATTTTTTTTCAAAATCGATGTAAGATAATTTTGGATGGCTTTATGAATACTTCAAATCGGTAGGTTTTGAACGATTTTATTAATTTTATTTCATTTATTCTTGTAAAAGTCTTTCAAAACCGTTCGTTACGAAGCATTAATTGGATTGATTTAAAAGCCGCTACTTAAAACCACTAAAAAACTGACCTCTCATAACTGGTACTTTGAAAATACCTCATAACCGCTACTATCATAATTACCAAACATATTCTTAAATTACAAGATTTAGGATACGTACTGGATACACGGACACAGATACGACCTGTGTTGCACATGTATCCTTGCAACATATTGTAGCAATATATCGGACACAGGTAGACGGACACAGGTACGGCCTATGTTGCACGTGTATCCTTGTAACATATTGTAGCGATATATAGGCTGCTGGTAAACATCACTTAGAAGACGAAAATAAGCAGCAGATCATGTAAAAATACAAAATTATTCTATGTTGCTGTTTTGAAGGTATGAAGGAGCCAGACTCCTATTGACCACGAGTGAACTTGTACAATAGCCCAATGACAGCAATATGCATGGACTTCAAATGCTTAGTCGAGGGCTATGGGCTTCTCTAATGCTTGGATTGTTTAGACCAAGAAATGCATCTTAAACTCAAGATTTTCTGTTATTTTTGAAGGTTCCTAGCTGGTATTGTCAGAAGTTCAAAGATATAGCATACTAGTTCCTTATTCCTTAGTTTCTTTACATCATATATAATATATATAGACATTAAACAAGGGATTACGAGGCCAATGAAGAGGTTGCTACTACATATTAGGAACAAAATATTAGTGTTCCCAAAAGAAATCTGAGGACTGAGCTAGATCGTAGATCCTGCAAATGCACAGTACAACACACAAATAACACAAAAATCACAAGCACAACGATATTTATGTAAAAATCCAATGAGAGAAAAACCACAGGACAATAGTAGTCCGATTTGGAAAAACTTCACTACTAAAAGAAAAGAATACACCAACTCCGCCAACTTCTCACACCGATCCAATAATTGATCACCACAAGTACTTAAAAAAAAATGGAAATAGGTTATGATCGGAGAGAGCAAGATGTTACCAAAAGAGAGATGAGAAGCTGATGTGGATCTCCTTGGACGAATCTCTCATCAAATCAACCGCAAATTCTCAATCTCTTCTTGAATGTTGCACAATCTCATATTTGTGAATTCTCACATAGCTGCCACTTTGTTGTTTTTATCCAAATTACTCAGGAAATTAACTTACATCCCTTCCCAATCTCGAGTTAAACTCTAACATTGGATCTCATTAAAATCACTCGGCCCAGACCCTTAATCCGCTCAACCAAGCCCCAATGGTATAACTCTAGTATATCGACGGTAGGCCAAATGAGAACCAAAATTGCTCAACAAATCCATTGACATATATATATTTTTAATTTTGTGGCATACTAAGGGTATACCAGAATGTCTAGTCCCTAAATATAGGGAATCGAGATGGACTAAGGCCAACTATGTTACACGAGGTACTCCGAAAAGTCGTATGATGATAACGACTGTCCAAAGATAAGTAGATAAAACTTTTATCACGCAAATTACATCATTTCTATGTCTCAATCTGTGCAAACAAGAATATATCATCATAAAAAGTGGTAAGAAGTTTTAAATGCCATATCATACATGATCATGAAGTTTGAAAGTATCCGGCTTTAGAGTTTTTCTCCTTATAGTATAAAATGTAGTTGTTGAGACAAAAACCTTTCTCATAGCCCAATCCGAGATACATAATCATTATTTTAAATTTGAAGAAGTTTTAAGGAAATCTTTTGTTCCTTTCGACAAATTCTAGATGATAATTAACATAATCGGACGGTTGTAGCATTCTTGCGACAAGTTAAAGTTAGACTTAATGTTCTACAGTCTCATCACTATCGACAATATTGAATGTGCTTCACACCCTATATATAACAGAGTACTTGCATCCATGAGCATATGATATAACTCATTAATTAGCTTAAGAATTCAGGACCTTTGGATGAAAATTAGGCCCTACCATGGCAAATACCATCTTCTGTGTAGTTGTTGATCCTCAACATTCTTTTCATAACCTTACTTTTCAACTTTCACATGAAATCAAGTTGTGCTTGTGCATACAAAAGTTCTCCATGATATATCTAAAGGTGGTAGTTAGGTACAAAACATTTGCGGATAAGATGCTTCCTCACAAGTATCACCTCTTTTTAACGTCTATTGCAAAAAAGGACACAAATATTGCTTTGATGTTGGATAGTAGCGTACTTGAGAAATTCTTCAATGTTATTCTCCAAAACTCATTAGACACGAATATTGCTTTGATGTTGGAGTTTGTACAACCACGTACGATCAACAAAACATCGATTCATCGCTATTGAGCTATGGATATAATTTGCGTAATTGAAACAAAATCAAATTTTAGCTACGAAACATAATCTTAGAAGTTGTTGAAATCATATCTTAGGATTCTAACAAAAGTTAGCACTTTTTGTAATTTTTTTTTAAAATTGCCAGTCACCCTTTTATTTCTTGTACAAAAAATCTATAATAAAAGGATAAAGACCCTTCACAACTATTCACCATAGAATTCTTTGTCCAATCGTACCTTCATCGGCATTGGAAACTACCCCACCACACACACACACACACACACACACACATATATATATATATATATATATTATATTGATTCGAATTACATACATCTCAGGTCAGGGATTCACTCACATAATCCCTATCTCCCTTACACCATGTTCTACATTATGCAGTACCCCAATGGTAACCGTGCAAAATCCTTCAAAAATACAGTTGTTTTTCTCCTTCTAAATATTCCAAACAACCGACGCCAACTTGTTACAAGCATCCCGAAACCAGATAGACACCCTACTTCTCGTCGTCCTGATCTCCTGAATCACCTATCAATGTCGTGTCGCCCTCTATGCAAATTCAGAGTCTCCTCTTGTTTACTCCAAATAAACTCCAAATAAACATGGAGATCGATTATTTGAAGAACAAGTGTGTCATAGACTCGCTATCATGCCTACAAATACACATATTGTGCGACTAAAAGAAAGCACAAGAGAGCATATTTATGAGTTATACAAATATCAGAATAGAGGACGGGCACGTCTAGGACAAGGGTGTAAAATTTGTTGGAAAGCAAAAGCTAGGGTAGCGCACCAAATATCGAAGCAACGGTAAGGCACAATAATTAAATAAATTTACGGTAATTAATTATAATCCTCAATATTTAATCCTAAATAATACTAATTAAAATTCATAATCCTATATTTCGGTCAGGGGTTCATCTAGTGGGCTTCTAGGTCTAGTCTACTAACTCATGCATTAAAGAACACTATATATATATATATATATATATATATATATATATATATATATATATATATATATATATATATATATATACACATATCATGCAATTATTAAAAATAAATATACACAATACTTATTAATAAATAAAAGATAAAATTACTCCTATTTCAGAATGTAGTAGTGACAAGTCTACCCTCCTTAGAAAAATTTCGTCCTCGAAATTTAAAATTCTCAATTGTTGTATTTACTTTTTTTTTACCATCAAAATTTAAATTCATCAAACCATATAATCATAAAATAATCCATATTGTCATTTCACAAAATTCTAAAAATATCATATTCCTAAAAATCTTCAAAATTAAAATCAAATTCTATTCTTATTACAATCTCCTCCAAAATTTTAAATTAATAACTAAATACTCAAAAATTTAATATCCAATCCTCTAATTTAAATCCAATCAATGTATATTTAGAAAATTTAAAATCTTCTCCCAAAATTTGAATCTAAGCTCTAATCCATTAGTGATCTTATTCCTCGATTTCTTTGTTTTTTCACACAATACTCAATGATGTAATACTTATAAAATCTTCAAATACCATATTTAAGTATAAATTTAAATTTATATCTTGTAGTCAAATAAATATAATGATAATCTTCTTAAATTTCTCAAAATTTAATGAAAAATTTAATCATATCATAATCTTCATAAAAATCTATGATTTAACAAAATCGTCAATTCTGCCATATTAAATTCTCAGCTCTTTATTTAAATTAATATTTATCCTTGAAATTTAAGGCACCTTGTCTCTCTCTGTCCAGTCATAACCTCTTCATTAATCTTCACTACAGTCAAACCCCCAACAATCAAGTCTAAGAAAATCCTACCTACAGTCATACAATCTAGAAAAAATGTATGTGGTTTATGGTCTGTTTTGTCGTGGTATTGCAGTCTCTGCCAGGGTGTACTACTAACTACATTCTAGCAAGAAAATCACTAATACAAGCTACGGTACTAAGAAATCAATCAATCAACAAACGAAAAAGGAACAGAAGGAAGGAAAGAACAGAAACTGCTAACACATCAACTACTGTATCGGTCTCCTTGACCGTCATTGCAAATGCTTCGCCCTGCTGGAGTGGCTTCCTCCGTGGGTGCTGAGCAATCTGCGGTTCCACAGGTGGCCAAGCTGGATCTCTATAATTTGGAGCTGCGCACTGGCCGGGAAGATAAGGGGCTCGAATACAATCCTTCATTCGATGTCCCACATTGCCATAGTACAAACAAAGTCCTAGCCTCACCCTACAGCTCTTCCAAAGGAGAAGTTATTAAGGAACAAGAAAACGATATCATCAAGGAAGGACAAAATATTCAAGGAAGGCAATATTCAGAAGGAATAAGGATAACAAGATAACTATGTTGGAATATTCTTAGTTGTGATTGAGTATTTGCTCTCATCCTAGTATGCTATATCCTAGATCCTATCACAGGCACACAGTAGTACATGTAGCGCCCCGTTCTCCCGATGCGGAGAGCGCGGCTAAGAAACACAAGACGGTATCGTTCGATCGGGATAGATTGAATTAAGAACTCGTCCTCGTTATGGATTTGTTTCTTCGGAATCGATTCCCATATTCAGTGGACTGCGCCCCCGGGATCGGCTTAGCGGCAGAGTCAGGAGGGACCTCTCCGCTGCTATCTTTTATTGCCTCGGTTTTCGATGTCGCTTGTTGCTTTCGTGCTTTGAGTTGGTTTTGGGATTTGCTTATTTTCCTTGAACGGTTTCGATGGTTTTCATTGTTTTCGTTCATTGACTTGCACTTCTATTCCGAGAATGGAAAGAGAGGAAGAAGTATTAATCGAGCTGTTCGTGTGCAGGTGAACGAGCAGTAGGCGGCTTACGAACGGAGTCGTGAAGCGCCTCTTTCCTTCTCCCTTCCAAAATCTAAGTGAGTGGCTACCAACCCGATTAGCTAGTCCTGTTTCCAAGCTTCACAGCTAATCAATCCGCACTCTCCCTTGCCCCGATCAAACGATACCAAGTAATAATAAAAGAAACCAAGATAAAAGAGAATAGACTTGGTTCATTATGCTTGTCAATAATTTCATGAACGGATACTTAACTGCGTGCTTGTTCGTTTGGGAATGGATCATAAACTGCTTGTCTTGTACTTGCTTGTCTTGTACTCTTGTTGCCTCAAACACAAACTTGTTACTTGTATATTGTTCGATCATGGACAACCAGTGCACAGGGTAAACGTCTCGCGGACGATGCTGGGGCACTGGCATCGATCCGGTCCGGGCGAGACATATTGTTCTAGTCTCTTGTTCGACGGAAATGGCTTGCAGCACCTCTTGTATTTACGTTGCAAACCATTCTCGTCAAAGACTACTGTCCGTTATGGCACCACGCCAGTGATCATCGTGTATATTTAAACCTGTTGCATACTAACTTGTGTCTCCGTGGCAGGGAAGGCATGGTAAGTATTGTGCAGGTAATTCGGACGGTCAGGTAAAAATCCACCGAACGGTGGCACGTTCATTTCAGTAAATTCAATATGCTGCTTAACTGTAAATGAACTAAGGCAAGATAGAAACCCACAAAAATATGCATGCTTCACTAAACAACGTGTTGATTGGTAAAGTCAGGCTAGCTCGCCTTCACCAGCATGTTTCGATATGCTGACCCTCGTTGAAACAGGTTCTCCGCACCAAGGCGAACCGAGCGAGGAGCCGAAGTCGTCTACCCGATCCAGTCCAACTGTTGGCGCATCTTCACCGCGCCCCCGAAGCATTTTGGAGTCAGGAGCCTGCAACTCTTCATACACAAATGCAGCTCCGTGGCAAGGCGATCCTCCAGCCTGGAGGTCTTTATCGTTTGAGTTTATAAAAGGATGTAATGTACAGGACTACTATCTCATTTTGAGTCAACCCTTTTGTAAGCCGTTCGGCATATTAGCTGACTCGTTCAAGAGTTTGTAATAGATGTTCATTATCAATAAAGAGAACTTTTCTATGTTTCAAATCTGTGTTTCAATTTATCTGCGTACTCTGAATACGTGCTTGCTATGCAAATCATTAAAGCCTTGTGCGGGCGCAACTCCAGGCCCGCACGGCGGTCACGACTCGGGGGACGCCTCGGGGCGTGACATAGTGGTATCAGAGCACAGATTCAAAGTTCCTTAGACTTCGTGCTGGAAAAGTTCCTTTAACGATCAAATTCCTGTGCGAACTCTTGAACTCGTTAGGCCAAAATGAGATACGTTCATGCAATAAGTCCATAATACATTATGATCCTAATGTAATTTACCTTCTTTTGAAGGAATGGATCCAGCGCAATCTGCAGCGCAAGTCCCGGATGAAACGCAAGGCCAAGGGAGTAGTTCGGGCACTTCGGGAAGTTCAAGAAGCCAGCGAGCCACGCCAAGCATCGATCCCGTTCAGCAAATATTGCAGATGTTGGGGGAAAACCAACAAAGGGACGAGGCTCGCCATGAACGGGCCGAGAAGCGAGCGGAAGAGAGTCAGCTCAAGTTTCAAGACAATATAGAAGCACGATTCTTAGTCCAACAGAAGCAGGTAGATACCCTGCATCAGATCGTTCAGACTTTGGCTGCCAACCATTCCGCCGCAACAACAACGATTCCGGTGGAGCAGCCCGTGCTTGAAGTAGAGACACCGCAAATTCCAAGAGCGAGGGACGTGACTGCCTTCGACTTTGGCCGCTTCAAGAAAGTCTGCAACACCCCATTCAACGGGACTGAGGACCCAGTCGTAGCTCTAGATTGGTTGGCCGAACTTGAAGATCACTTCGCTCTGTTAGAGGTCCCCGAAGATAAGCGCGTCTCCTGCGCGCAACTGCAGCTCCGCCTCAACGCACACGATTGGTGGGACGTGTATCGACGATCTCTCCAACTTGATCACGGAGAGGAGGCGATCTCGTGGACGACTTTTTGTGCCGCGTTCGAAGAGGAGTATGTACCCCCTCCAGTCCAACGTCAGATGGAAAACGACTTCGTGCAACTGAGGCAAGGCAGGATGACAGTTAAAGAGTATTCCGCCGAATTCAACCGACTCTCCAAATTCGCTAGGGCCTATTTACCTGATGCAGCGAGTCGAGCTAGAAGGTTTGAAGGTGGTCTCCGTCCTGCCATCCATTCGCACGTAGCCGTTCCTCAGTATCGGACAATGCGTGAAGTCATGAATCACGCCCTGTCGCTTGAACCACACTATCCTCACGTTCCTGCCGGCGCTGTGCATACATCCAGTCACAAACGCCAAAGCGACGAGAGAGAAAACAACGCTGCAAAGCGCCGAAACGACAGTGGTTCACACAAAGGGAACACAATGCCCTACTGTAAATTCTGTAAAAAGTCAGGGCATGCAATCGACAAATGTCGTATGAAACTTGGGTTATGCCTAGCCTGTGGCGGATCAGACCATTCTGTTCGTACTTGTTCCTTGAGTCATGATCGCCCCCAATGAAACAATCCCTAACGGTAGGTCCTATCTTAAGTTTTGGGACGAAACTTCCAATTGGTTGGGTAGGATGTAGCGCCCCGTTCTCCCGATGCGGAGAGCGCGGCTAAGAAACACAAGACGGTATCGTTCGATCGGGATAGATTGAATTAAGAACTCGTCCTCGTTATGGATTTGTTTCTTCGGAATCGATTCCCATATTCAGTGGACTGCGCCCCCGGGATCGGCTTAGCGGCAGAGTCAGGAGGGACCTCTCCGCTGCTATCTTTTATTGCCTCGGTTTTCGATGTCGCTTGTTGCTTTCGTGCTTTGAGTTGGTTTTGGGATTTGCTTGTTTTCCTTGAACGGTTTCGATGGTTTTCATTATTTTCGTTCATTGACTTGCACTTCTATTCCGAGAATGGAAAGAGAGGAAGAAGTATTAATCGAGCTGTTCGTGTGCAGGTGAACGAGCAGTAGGCGGCTTACGAACGGAGTCGTGAAGCGCCTCTTTCCTTCTCCCTTCCAAAATCTAAGTGAGTGGCTACCAACCCGATTAGCTAGTCCTGTTTCCAAGCTTCACAGCTAATCAATCCGCACTCTCCCTTGCCCCGATCAAACGATACCAAGTAATAATAAAAGAAACCAAGATAAAAGAGAATAGACTTGGTTCATTATGCTTGTCAATAATTTCATGAACGGATACTTAACTGCGTGCTTGTTCGTTTGGGAATGGATCATAAACTGCTTGTCTTGTACTTGCTTGTCTTGTACTCTTGTTGCCTCAAACACAAACTTGTTACTTGTATATTGTTCGATCATGGACAACCAGTGCACAGGGTAAACGTCTCGCGGACGATGCTGGGGCACTGGCATCGATCCGGTCCGGGCGAGACATATTGTTCTAGTCTCTTGTTCGGCGGAAATGGCTTGCAGCACCTCTTGTATTTACGTTGCAAACCATTCTCGTCAAAGACTACTGTCCGTTATGGCACCACGCCAGTGATCATCGTGTATATTTAAACCTGTTGCATACTAACTTGTGTCTCCGTGGCAGGGAAGGCATGGTAAGTATTGTGCAGGTAATTCGGACGGTCAGGTAAAAATCCACCGAACGGTGGCACGTTCATTTCAGTAAATTCAATATGCTGCTTAACTGTAAATGAACTAAGGCAAGATAGAAACCCACAAAAATATGCATGCTTCACTAAACAACGTGTTGATTGGTAAAGTCAGGCTAGCTCGCCTTCACCAGCATGTTTCGATATGCTGACCCTCGTTGAAACAGGTTCTCCGCACCAAGGCGAACCGAGCGAGGAGCCGAAGTCGTCTACCCGATCCAGTCCAACTGTTGGCGCATCTTCACCGCGCCCCCGAAGCATTTTGGAGTCAGGAGCCTGCAACTCTTCATACACAAATGCAGCTCCGTGGCAAGGCGATCCTCCAGCCTGGAGGTCTTTATCGTTTGAGTTTATAAAAGGATGTAATGTACAGGACTACTATCTCATTTTGAGTCAACCCTTTTGTAAGCCGTTCGGCATATTAGCTGACTCGTTCAAGAGTTTGTAATAGATGTTCATTATCAATAAAGAGAACTTTTCTATGTTTCAAATCTGTGTTTCAATTTATCTGCGTACTCTGAATACGTGCTTGCTATGCAAATCATTAAAGCCTTGTGCGGGCGCAACTCCAGGCCCGCACGGCGGTCACGACTCGGGGGACGCCTCGGGGCGTGACAGTACAACTAAGTCGTCGCACTACCACGATATCGCACAACTTGCAAAGTCTGACATGCATGGGCCACCACTAAAAATGTGTCATGACCCGCACCCAAAATTTGGGGTACGAGTACGTGGGTACGTCCAGCCTACGCCGCAGCATCGACGGTAGAACGCTGTCTAGGTCATAATATTATCTAATCAATCTCACACGAATATCCAACTCCATAAGGAGACACAGATATCATAATATAATATATAAATACTCAATCACAGAACTAAAGTACGATAAGATATCGAAGAAAATAAACGAAATGCAACACAAGTCTAAACAAAGATAGTCTAACTCAAATAATAACATCCAAGTCTCAAAGTATGCCGAAAATAAATCCGGTACCAATAATCTGCTAAAAGAAACTAATCTGAATAACTAGTGATCCCGGCTAGACCTTTCGGAATCACAACTGAACTACAAGATCCAAGGCTGCAGCTACTCTCCCTGTAGTCCATAAAATATCGGACACCAGTCCTCTAAGTCGCAGTCTGAAAAAATATTTCCAATCAGGATGGAACGAAGTATATCTCTAATAACAGTTCTAAATTAATAATATAAACTATGTAGCAGTAAATAGATGTAAATATACAAGATGCATATACATGTACAAGAGATACAGAATAAAGGAAATACTGAAAATAAATACAAAAATGAACAATATGACAATGAACAAGAATACTAATGACTAAGTGTATGAGTACTAGTCTTAACATATGATCTGCTTGGGAACTTGTACATGAATAATGGCCTGGTTAGTCATACATGCGGTGTATGACCAATACTAACATGAAAACAAGACTTGTACATGAAGGGTATGATCATATATCTACACTAAAATACTTTCCACCCCCGACAGGTATAGTAGATCCAACCATGGTACGCTATGGCACGGGATTCCCCAAGAAGATAGCTAGTCTTCCCGAAAATCAGTGTCTGTACATGTACAAGATAATCAATAAAAAAAGACTTGCACAAGATACACCATACACAAGGAATAACATCTCATGACGAGATCCGAATATACCAATCCATGTAACCATCGTGTCAAAAAACATGAATATCCACACTAAATACAATGAACATAGAAGATATCATAAATAAAAAACTATCAGAGAATGTACTCGCCTGGGGTCCTTAGCTGGTAATACCAATATCCTGCTTCTGAAGTCTCACAGGATAATCCATTGGTCCTCGGGGTACGCGTGATCGAAGAGGGTGCTCGGACTCCGGCGAGGGTGGTGATGATGATGATGACGATGATGGATGATGATGATGACGATGATGATGGTGGTGACGATGGTGATGATAATATGATGATGATGATGATGATGATGATGATGAAGGTGATGATGATGGTGATGATAATGATGGTGATGATGATAATGAACTGGTCGACTGCTCGACGGTTGATCGGGAAGCTGCGCTCAGGCGGAGGCTGCTGCTCGGCGGTCAGGGAGGCCCGGCGGATGGAGAGGAGGTCGAGAACGGTGGTGGCAGTCGGATTAGTGGCCATGGTAGTCGAGGGAAATGGACTGCTGTCGGTTGCAGTCGACGGAGGAGTCAGGCGGTGGTCAGTGGGGTCAGGACGGCTGCTGGCGGAGATGAAGTAGTGGGGAGGTGGTCGAGTCGGGGCTGTGGGTGAGGAGACGGTCGGCTGTTGTGGGGAGTTATTCGACGTGGTCAGGCTTGGGGAAGGCTGTGGCGGGGTGTCGAGTATGTTAAGGGAGGTCCGACGAGGGGGATGGTTGCAGTCAGGAAGTCGTGGACGAGCAGAGGAGGCCAGAGAAGAGAGGAGAACGGCGGCGGGGTTGCTGTCGAGATGACTGTAGGTGGGGGTTGGCGGTGATGGTGAGGATGAGGCATGGGAAAGGAGCGGTGGAGTCGGGGATCCGGCGTTGCTCAGGTTGGCTGAGATGGTCGGGGATGGAGGATAACGGTGCCGGTTGGGTCGTGCTATCGAGGAGGAGCTCAGGCGGAGTAGGATGGCCGGAGAAGAGGTGAGGAGGAGGAAGGAGATGACGAAGAAGGGTGTTCGGTTATGGTTGAGTTTAGGGTTTTGGCGGTGATGGTGAGGAAAATATGTAGAAAAATTATATATATATGTGTAGGGAGGAGAGGGTGATGTAGCCCTTGGGATTTGGGCCGCCCAAGTACACCTTGGGATGGTGTTTGCTTTGTTTATACATAAAATTTTAAAGGGTGGAGATGGTGTTGTTTGAAATGGATGGCTAGAATTTTATGAGGGAAAAAGATGTTGAGTGTTACACACTCCAAAATCATGGAGAAAATTCATATATGAAGGGGAGGGTTTCTTCATGTGTTGGATCCAGTGGGATGTGGACACCTCACTGCACTTTTGCAATAAAGTCCCCAACAATTGGAAAATTGCACAAAAATGGGAATTGGGATTGGATGAGGGAAGACACCATGATTGGTGTGATATAACGGCTAAAAAGGGTGTATGGTATTTAGTATGAGTCTTGAGGGTATGAATGGAGGTTTGGTATGGTGTTGGGTCTAGTTTTGGATTAAGTTGGGTCCTTACACAAATTTAATTAAAATTAATGTAAAAGGTATTCTAAAATTAATTGGAAGTACATTGGGCTAAAATTAGGTGTGACACAAGTGTCATAGACGTAGAGGGCTCAAAATAGAATATTATCATAATTTGGGTTGCACAAAACGGATCAAGATTGTGTCTCCAATTTCGATTGGAACGCACAAAGATACAAGGTTGAATTTATTTGGAATTAAAATAAACGTCCGTAACAAATATTGTGTGACTAAAATAAAGCCCAAGAGAGCATATTTATTAGTTACACAAATATCAGAATGGAGGACGGGCACGTCTAGGACAAGGGTGTGAAATTTGTTAAAAAATAAAAGTTAGGGTAGCGCTCCAAATATCGAAGCTACGGTAAGGCTCAACAATTAAATAAAATCACGGTAATTAATTATAATCCTCAATATTTAATCCCGAATAATACTAATTAAAATCCATAATCTTGTATTTCGGTCAGGGGTTCATTTAGTGGGCTTTTAGGTCTAGTCTACTAACTCATGCATTAAAGAACACTATATAATATATATATATATATATATATATATATATATATATATATATATATATATATATATATATACATATCATGCAATTATTTAAAAATAAATATACACAATACTTATTAATAAATTAAAGACCAAATTACCCCTATTTCAGAATGTAGTAGTGATATGGGAGCACTAGTTACTTAGTGGTCGACGCATGACACTGGATTATTATGGCGCCGGGGGCTTGATCACTGCAGCGCATGGCCTTTGATTACTGTTGGTGCATGGTATCATTTTCTGGGCCACATAGTTGTTCTGCGGCCTGATTTCTTCTGAGTCAATCTTGGGACACGTATTTATTGGACGCATGGATCTAAATTTTCCATGCTTATATAGTTCGTACAAGAACCTTTTCTGGGTCGTTAGTGGAAGACTTTTGGGACTGACCCTGTCCGTTTGCCGCTGCGGGCTGGATGCATGGGTCAATTTTGTACATCTTCTAGTCAGGGGCACATATAACAGTTAATGGTGCCTGCTGACTGTCTACCGGGTTAGCAGTCGCTTGAACTTGGCAAGCTCGCACTGCCCTAGACTTCTTCTTTAAACATGCACCGGTGTATAGTATAAAGAGTCCAAGTTTAAAAATTTCTCCTTTCTTAGCATGGCGCATGGAGTTAGCATTGCGTGAGTTTCGGTCGAAGATCGAGCTTCGGTTGCTGTCTTAGCCGAAAGTGCCCATCTTTCTTTGACTGTCGACCGGTACCGTATTGTCCTTCTTATATGGCCTTTGATATGGCTGCATAGAATGTGTATCATCACCCAAACTTCTAGTATCGTAGTTTTTTTTCTGCCAGAGTTTGGGTGCTGAGTACATTTTGTCTCAGCCAAGGTTATCGTTTAAGCAGGGGCAACCTGGGTAGACGTGTAATATGCATCTTCAGCAATAGGGAGAGAGACGGAGAGTGCGTACTCCGCAGTTGGGTAAGACACAGTGGCCTTTATAATCCATGTCCTGCGGGTCTTCTTAGGCTTTGCTAGCCTATGTGAAGAGCCACCCTCAGAGAGCATTTCCTCAAAGGCTGGCTGGTCGAAGCGTACAACCAGCATCTTCTTGGTCAAAACCAGCTTTGACGCGTCAGACTGCGTCACGACCTTCTATTCAGAGGATAAGGTCATCCCCAGTAGAGTTGCCACCTAGTTTGCCATCAGTGTAAGTTTGAAAAATTTTTGTTCGACAACAAACAAAAAAGTACAAAGAAATCCTTGACAAAAAATCTAAGTACAATATTTTTGATTTAAAAATATGACGATGGAGATCGAGTACTGTAGCTACTCCTTTACTTCGTGATGGTTCGACGAGGGAATAATGATTCTCTCTTCTCTTTTCTATCTCTTGAGCTTGTATGCATGTACGTAGATCGTCTAGAGGGGATATGGTCTCTGAAAAGAGGACCATAGGAACGTCACATCAAAGTTTCTCCTATTTATAGCCATCATGCTGATGGGTTATAGGTTCCGCATATGCCCCTGTTTGGTGGCCGCATATGGCTCCTTCAACAGAATATGGTTGCAACTGCAGCCGCATACCACAGGCATGTTGCCATGTGACCTCGGTTGGGATATGTTGTTGATAAGATCTTGGGGTCATTCTTAACTCAGTTGTGTACGTGACTCGGTCTGTTGGACACGTGATCAATAGTGATTGTGTAAGGATCCTATTAGTTTCAAAGAGAAGATCTTGCATAACATCTTGGCCGCATATGTCTTGGCCGCATCTGTGCTCTCCTATGGCCTTGGTCTTATGGACATTTCGACCGTATGGCATTGTGGCCGCATGCGAGCTCTCATCTGGCCTTGGTCGGATGGACACTTTGGCCTAACGATGACAATGCCGCATAAGGTAGTAACCGCATATGAGAGAATACATGGCATGGCACATGTGACAAAGTTATTAATGCACTAATATAACTTTCTATCTTTTCATGAGCCACCGTCTATCTCACGATTCTCAAAGCACTTTGGGTGATGAGTGGTGTGTCAGAACTTCTGACAGGTATTGAATGTCGTGTCAGGGGATATCATGAGGGCCCTTACTTCATGGCTGTTCAGGGCACATTGATTCTTCTTATACGGCTTCAACTCCTTGGTTGTTCAGGCTGCATAGAATCAATGAGGCTCTTCTGCAGCCTGCTTTCAATATGAAGGGGGATGAGCTCTATTCGTCCTGCATGATTTTTATGCTTTTAAAAGATCTCCTTAAAAGCTTCTAAACTTTGTTACTTTTTTAAGTTTAGAATACTTTGAACATAAGCATGGAGAAGATAATAGCAAAAACTACAACGACGCATCTGTAAAGTGTCCTTCCGCTTGGCGTATGGGGATGCTTGAGGGAGTAGTGGTGCATGACACTGCTGGCACATGTGAACACTAGTTACTTAGTGACGTATGGCATTGCTGACGCATGGGAACTATCATACCCCAGTCCTAAAATATGTAGGACTAGAAATACGTAAGCATGCCAACCGTATGTATATGGCAACTCTAATATATGAAAACCATAATACATACGTACGTTGTATTATGAATGATAATTCACAAGTGGTATAGATTTTATGTTATAGGTCACAGGGCATAACTAGATCTCATCCATAAAATCAAATAGAAATGAATAACCAATCAACTATATAACTGAATCAAGTATAAAATGCTTGATAAGAACAAGTTCCTGGGTGGAGACAAATCCACTATCCAACTAGAATATAACAGAAATCAAATAAGTACATCTAATGAACAATGAGAATCGAAGAGAAGACCTCCTCGAAAGTTAACGAAGTAGCAAGTCCTGATCCGTGTCCCTACGAATAGTCATGATCGTCTACACCTGGAAATGGACCAGGTCCTCAGAGGGACGTAACAAGATACATAGAAGTATACCAATTGAATACAGTAAAACATGCATAATAGACAAAAAATATATAAGTACGCTATACCAGACAATCTATATGAATATGCATAATGAGGACAACCTTTTCGATGTATGGGCAGGTGTAGGCTATACATGCTATCTCACAACTCACACAAACGTCCATGTACATCAGAAGCCGTCATACCGCGAGGGTAACGACCATCGTGACACCAAAAGCCGATATACCGCGAGGGTAGCGACCATCGCGACACAACTACCATAGTGCGTACTAGTTACTACGGTTTACCAGAGTGGGTAGCCCATACGCCTACTAATTGTCCTCCTCTCCCATGATACTATGTGTCAAGTGTGTGTCAACATATATAATATATAATTATGACTAAAAGAAAATACATATATAGTGAATATATAAAAATATGATA